>WTSP01005378.1:30307-51197 GCA_025331215.1 Actenoides lindsayi | reverse complement strand
TGGTATATGTCTCTTTGTTTTAAAGTTGGATTCACGTCTCTTGGTAACTTCCATTAAGGTGTTTCTAATAATACTCTCCCTTTTAAAGACACTTTGTTAGAAGTTGTTCCCATGTAGCAGTTTAGCAGTGGGGTATCTCTGGGAATTTCAAAGCACCTCTCTGATCCTGCATTTATCTCAGGAATGCCGTGTCAGAAATCAAAACTCTCCTCATATCTTAAGGATTATCAACTTCCCAGCCATAGCTGGAGAGTATACAGTAACAGCTCTGTGAGTGAAACCTTACTGAAAGGCTGCCAGGTTGCAAGCCTTTGCAAACAGCTAGGTGTATGTGTTCATTCCCATGCCAAAAATCTTCCCTTTATCTTATGTGAAGATACAATCTTGTGATTAGTGGGTGCCAGGGGTTTATCATGATAAAGTTCAAGATTTGCATTGGCTTCTTCCCCAAGATCCATAGGGACATGAATTAATGTTCCAATTTCTCTTTGTCCTAAACCAGCAATTTTCTGATTCTGTAGTAATTTTGTAGAAAAAGAGGGGGTGGTGGGGGTGGGGGTAATGCAAACAAATGTAAATAAAAAAGAAATAAAAATAACCAAAGTTTAGGGTAAAAAAAAAAAGAGATGACGTTTCTCTTCAGTTAGTCTAGTAAGACCCATAACCTATCACTTGCTATTTTTACTGTGCCATTTAAAATAAACCCCCAGTCTCTCCTGGCTTCTAGTGCTCTTTGTGGAAACATTCAATAATCATGTCATTATAGGGAGCCGATGCTGAGGGTTCAGAGAAATATAGGCTCTTAAATCACAGCCTTGTACCGTAGAGCTTAAATCTGCAGCTGTGCTGTAACTTACAGAACAGATATGTTAATAAGCTTGTTTATCTTTTTGGAACATCGGCTGTAAGCTGCTTAGTTTGGCTCAGCCTGTGTTTACCCATTTGTCAGTCACTGGTGTGCATGTGCCTTTGTAATGGTTGGTTGTGGTATCGCAGTTAAGTTAAATCAAGGTCCTTTTGGGTTTTTTTTATTTATTTATTTTTTACATGGACTGAATAGATTTTACACCTCATTGATTTGGTCCTCAAATGTAAAAAGGATAAACTTGTCGTTGACAAGATTGAGTCTACCAGGTACAGATGGAGGCAGAACATGGAAATGGGGGATCTGTAGATCAAGGCACATATGCTGTGATGAGCTCCTCAGCTCTTTTGGCACACCAACAATTTGCATTCTGTAGGGGCTGAAGAAGCAAACTGTTTGAAGTCTTCTCCCTGCCAAGCTGATTTTAAAGTTCCGGTACAAAATCGATGGTGTGTTTTCTATCATCTCTTCTATTCTTCCCCCCCCTGCCCCTCTCTGATCTCTCATGGTTCTGAGAGTCTCTTATTCTTCCTTTCTCCTTGGATATTTCAAGGGGGACATAGAGAATGGGTATTATCTACAGACAGCAGAGCTCACAGAATGACACTGACATGGCAGGCTGCTTTCCTGGCACTCAAGTAGAGGTAAAAATAAGTCTCTGATCCTCTTTATTGGTCTTCTGCTCATTGCATAGGAGCCCTGCAGTGGGCATGGTTCTGGTAGCCTGGAATAAGTCTGACTTCTTTTGATTTTGCATTATAACCATTATCCTATAGGGAGACAAACTGTCACCTGTGTTGCTCTTCACTAGAAAAATGGAATGCTAATAATTAAACCTGTATAAATTCCTGTGTGTCAAGAGGAATTGGAACTCATGTAAGTATTTTTAAACTATAGTGAGGTCATCAGTTTGCCCTGGCCTATGTTGTATTAGAAATATTTGACTTGCACCCAAGGAAAATTTCTAACTTGAAATATATTTAAAATTAATTGCAGACTTGCCAACTTAAAAAAAACCCCAACAAAACAATTAGGAAAATGTATTCAAAATTTAGGAGATATTTATAGATATTTTCCATCTTTATATTGAAACAGAAGAATCAGTGATCTGAAACCAAGAAAGCTTTCAGTAAGTAAATCCTTATAGAATTTGGCAGAATAGATCATTATTGCCTAAGCCTTTGTCTGTGATGGAAGTCAGTGTTCAGCTCAGTGCTCTGTGCTCATTCAGCAGTGAATAATTGTCTGCAACACGAAGGCTTCTTACACTTCAGCATAATTGGGACTAATAACACACTGACCTTCTGGCTAAGATGTATTTATGGTGGCTAGTTCTCACCATGCCTGACCTACGTTTATAAGTTCGCGTGCTGTAAATTCCTACTTTAAAGCCTAAATATTTGATTTTAAATTAAAAAACAGGCAAACATCCAATATAGTCGTGTAAGTGAGGCAGCTGAGCTATTATCTTTACCATAGTGCTCAATGTCTCCTTGAAATACACTTTAGGATTATTTTTCCTTAAATTTTTTCTAGTGTAGTTAATTTCTCCTTTATCTGAGTATTATGATAATAGATGTTATAATATACAAATGTAACCTAAAAGTATAGAGCCAGTAGAAACAACCTCATAATGTGAAGGAGGAAAACATACTGATGGTTTTCTTCCATGTGACATCTCTACCTACGTGTGAGGTTGCTTAATCAGAACATGCATGTTGATGTTCTGATGAGGTTAATGTATGACTACAGATCTTTTTTTAAATCCATGATTTCTGTAGATCTGAGGAAGTGTGCTATAAGGCTGCTTCTGAATATTTTATTCACAGCTGTAGAAGTACTTAAATTTTCAAGGAAAGCTTATCAGTTTAGCTACAAAAAAGGACTGTCTTATCTGTGTACTCTTTAAAAGTGAGTACCCCATTACTTGAGAGAAGTGGAAAGCACATCAGTTTTTAAGACACTTCTCTGACAAATTTACCCGATTTAATAATGTGCTAAACACTCCATGTTTGCCACATAGTTCATTTACTACAGTATTGAGTCTTGATATTGCACTGTCTCATACATTCTTTCTGCCAGTTGCATTCGTTTTACTTATATTAGCATTTAAATAATCTTCTGAAAGAAGAACACAGAGGAACATTGATGGTTAGTGGCAAATGTTTCTGTTTGAACATGGTTGCACCTCCACCGAAACATTCAGAGAAAATGCTGTATTACTACACAAAGAAAGGAAACATAGGAATATCAGAATGCAAATAAGAGAGACATGACCAATGTCTGCTTCAAGTATCTTCATTTACTTTCTGGTATGTGGTAAATAGGAATACGTATGTGACTGCTGAGCAGTACTTTCATATCTAGAAGAAGGTCTGGAAATGGAAGCTTCTAAAAGCAATGCTGCGAGTGTCACCTTGGTCAGTTGTCCTGCTGAAAGGGAGGAGACACACAGTAGGAAATGCTATGTTACGAATGATGCAGCAGTGTGTAGCTATAAAGTAATTAGGTTAAGATGCATCCATTTTTTGTTTTGTTGTTCTGTATTATTTTAAGGATTTTTTGAATCAGAAGGTCATGGCAACTGACTAGAAGAGAGAGAGAAAATACATTCAGGACCTGGGGTTTCTTTACATCATGTTTTTGGATGATATCCAGTGCTTCTTTTGGCTGTATACTACGGCTTGACGCAGCTGTCAGGAGAAGGGACTTTCTTTCCTCACCAGAAATGCTGTTCATTTGGTTTGGGCTGGAAAAGTTGGAATCGTTTCAGTTGACTATTGAAGATCACTATCTAAAATAAATTCTGTTCAGAACTAGTCTGAGGCTAGAAAAGAGCTTTATGGTGAGTTGTTCAAAGCCTCTGTTTTCTTCCAAGATTCAGATTTTCTATGTGAAGCTGCAATTTCTCCATCCCCTATATACTGTTACTTTTTATCTTGCTCAGTAATTAGGGAGCACAGCAGAGGGCCTTGGCCGTGGTACATCATGAACACTGGATCCTTAAACAAGCTTGTAACGGAGAGGATTACGATCTCACATGACTTTTAAATATAGGAATTATCATAGTGTTTAGGAAGTAGAGGGGTTTTTTTAAAAATGTTTTTAATTTTTTGTTTAGCTAAAAGCTAAACCTTTTTTTTTTTTTTTAATTCAGTGGGTTGTGATAAACAATCCAGGTTTCTCAGAAAACCTTGTGAGAGTCAGCGTCACAGTGGTGCCTGTGTCTGGAATATACACGTGCACACCCATGTGTTGGTGAGGCAGTAATGCATCCCTCTGTGTTTTGAAGTCTGAAACCTGTACTTATTTTTGTTCCTTGTATCAAAGCAAAAGGAATAATGTTGGATAAATTAAAAAAACCCAAACCTGCTAACATCTCTACTTTGCAGCACTGTGTTAATGGCTTATTGCTGATGCTAAGTAATCAGATGACCTTCCTTAAATTGAGTGCCATTGCTAGATACTGAAAATTATAATGGAAGTGTAAGAATATAATTTTTTAATATACTTAGTGGAAAGTAAGTGCTGAAGAGGAAAGTAAAAGCTGTACTTGTATTCCCAAACTTGTACAGATTTGAAGGTGAGAAGATATACAAAAGATCTTCAAAGGCCAAAGGAACTATTGTGGCCATTTACTGCTGTTGCAGCTTGGGGAAAATGAAAACATAAAAAGGTCTTAATTCCTTTGCTTGAATGCATCTCTCCTTGGGTAGCTGTAGAGAGTCTGGCAACTTGCTGCCACTACTTCTGTGCGACTGCACTGAAGCGTAGAAGTTTACAGAAATGTATAATATATATTATTGTGTAGATAATATTTAGTGTTGTGTTGGGGAAAAACCAGCACAGAGAAAGGAACTGTTGTAGCTGGGATTTCTTCTGTGTCCACTTGGTCAGCCACCCCTGAGCGGTGTGAAGGCAACAGCCCCAGCTGCACCCAAACTTCCTTGCTCCCACACAGTTCCAGAACTGTTACTTCCCTGTGAGGAGCTTCTTGTCGTAATGCTAAAAATTACTCCTCCTTGATCCTTCCAGCATGTTCATTTCTGCATTTTTATCTGTTTGAATTTGTAAAATGAGTCAAAGTTTAGCCATTTATGTATGATTTTATTTTTTCTAAGATGTGTGCCTGGCCTTTTATAACTTCAAATACCACCTGTTTAGTTCTTCCTGGGGCTCTTAGTAGAGTTAGAGAGTAGGATCAGTAGTGTTCATAGGCATTCAGAGGACACAGCCATTCTAATCTGATGTTTTGAGGGAATTCTGATGGACTTTAAGCCCTGGAAACAAAAAAGCTTCTCTAGAAGTTTTATTTTTACCCTCAAGGTAATTGGTATTTTCCAACTTAAAATTCATTACACGAATGATATGTTTTGAACAGATATTTCTTATATGTGTGCAGTTGCCATCTACATGTGCACCAAAATCTGTCACTAAAGATTCTCCCCTATCACCTCGCACCCCATGTAATCGTGTCTGTTAGTTAGCAGCAAATGGATAATTGGTTCTGTAACTTAGTGGGTGTGCAAATCAATATTTCCAGCTGTGCGTTGAGATCTCATGGAATCCACACGAATAGACATGCATTTGCAATATGTCTGTGTGATTTGAGTTTAATATTATTGATCCACTATTTCTTGCGTCAGGTAGCTATTCAGTAAAGGCACCCACGTGGGTTTCAGTGCTGGATCGTGAACGCTGGGAGAAATGTCCAGAAGTTTACTATGTGTGGGTGCGTCTTGTCCTCGGTAACCTTGTATTCCCTGCCCCTTCCAGGTGTTTACATGTGCATTATAGAATCGTAGGTGTAGTTTCCAGGCAGTGAATGTCACAGAGCCTTGAGTGAGAGATCCCCTTCTTATTCCCGGGTGATACAAAATGATTTGGTAATGTGTCTATAATGTAGAAGACAGACTAAATATATATTGGTTTGGTTTGGGGTTTTTTTTGTTGTCTTTTTTTTTTTTTTTTTTTTAGTTTTAGTCCATTGTTCATGTTTCAGGGGAACTGCCATGAACATATGAGCAAAATTCATGGTTTAGGTGCAATATCCTGACTCTGGGGGCTCAGGTGTTGTTGCTTCTATTTTTTTAGTGTATAGTTAACATTAGCAGTCACCCTTATAATGGTATGACATGTACTGCCTCCAAGTACAGTGCCTGCCTCCTCCTGCCATTAGGGAGGGTTGATTTAATCAGCACCGTGGTCTAGCTTCTGTGGCATCCCTCGGACTGAAGAAGAGTGTCAAATAGTGTCCTTTTTCCCCATTCCAGCAAGATCTATTAGAGAAATATTTGACAGAAGTTACTTGGTTGTTATTATCACACCTGAATTTGGGTCAAGTTTCTAAGTTACTTTATTTATAAAATGAATATTTTTAAAGCTATTAAGGGAATACTTCCAGTGTGTAGTTATAGTACTGTCAACAAAAGATGTGATTAAACAAATTGAATGTTGAAGACTTTCGGCTTATGGTTAACACCGGGTAATTAAAAGTAAGCGCTGCTGTGGGAGTGCATTATATATCAGCTGTACTCTTTACCTCATTAGCTGGGTTTTTGCATGTTTATGGAGCTAACTTGCAATTAAAAATGCCTTTAACGTGCGCTTAACAAGGCCTTTTAGGTATTTGGAATAAAGTACTACACTTTAATTGAAATTGGTTATAGCATAAATAGATGTCTTAGTAACACGTGAGATAAATCTCCATGCCTAACTTGTCACTACTCGTATTTTCCTCTTGTGTAACCTTTGCTGCTGCCTATAAAGCACAACATTTAACTTGTAGAAAAGATGGAGATTCTCTCTTCAAAGAATGTTTCGTTATATAAGTAAAATATAATTGACAAATAGACTCAAATTCACATAAAGATGTGTGAACAATTGTATGTGCCTGCAGGTACATGTTAATGTTTTTAGCCATAGTGCATCCTTCTTCAGTTAGCCTTCTGTTTTGCCTTAGAATATTGGAAGTACTGTAAATGCAACCTTCAGTGTTGATAAATTATTGTAATGTTTTCATTTTGAATAATGTGATACCTTTTGTAAATACTTGCCTGAAGTTTAAAACCAAAGCTCAGTGAAACTAAGGTGAAAAGGAAAACCTACCTGGAGGTTGCTTATCCTGCTGGTCTTCTAACTACGTGTTTATCAGGGATTTTGAGGAAGTGGATGAGATGCTCAAGTGTACTATAAAATCTAAACAAGGGTGAAGTGTCTGCCTTTAGATTAAGGTAAATGGCCAAAGATGATGGAAAAAGAAAATAAAATTATAGAAGTGGTTTGGGTTGAAAGGGACTTTAAAGATCATCTTGTTCCAACCCCCCTGCTGTGGGCAGGGGCACCTCTCACTAGAGCACGTTGCTCAAGGTACCATCCACCTGGGATTTAAACACATTCAGGGATGGAGCATCCATGGGCAACCTGTTCCAGTGTCTCGCCAACCTCAGAGTGAAGAATTTCCTTCTTACTTCCACTCTAAATCTACCCTCTTCCGGTTCCAAACCGTTGCCCCTCGTCCTATCACTCCAGGCCTTTGTAACAAGTCCATCCCCAGCTCTCTTGTAGGCCCCCTTCAGAGAAATAGGGAAGGAACGGTACTTTTGTAGGACGTGGAATTGCACATAGAAATGTGTATAGATGTGTAAACAAGGATCATGATGTGTGAAACTTCAGACAGTGTTATTTACTGTTTGTCTTCACCTAGGAGTGTCGTCGTACCACCGAAGAAATCCATCTGTTCGTCTTCTGCAGCTGCTGCGGGTATTCCTACAAATGCTGTCAGTGTGGTTTCTTCTGTAGATTCAGCCCAAGCCCCCGATTTGTCAGGAGACTCTCCTGGTAAGTAAGGTTAAGTTAAACAATTTAAATCCCAACTCTTCCTCTCTTGCTTCTCTGTCCCTCACCATTCGCTCTGAATGCAAATGAGTAAGATTTTGTGATGTGTGTTTTTGCGATGTGAAGGTGAGATGTTTTTTAGTAGCTATCTATATCTCAAAACACTGTAAATGAGTACAAGAGTTTTTCAGACATCAAGTCATTAGTTGCTTTCTGTTGCAATACTGATTAGTGTGTGTGTATATATATATAACATATATATTTGTCTATGTATGCCAATCATCTGGGAAGATGGTGTTGTACACATTCATTTTTTAAAGTATGGGAGTGAATGTGGTATAACATGTCCTAAATTATCAAGTCAGATAAAAGGACCTTTGAGACCTCTATATCCTGCATATTGTGTTGTCTACAGCTTAGTCACATGCCCTCATGTAGCAGCTTGCAGTCCTGCTTTGGGTATCGGTGCCTCTAACAGGGACCAGTATCAGATACTGTACAAAGACAATAGGTGTGACTCTAGGTTAAGCTGGACAAATTGTCAGTGACATTATAAGGGTTCAGTAATATAAGAATTCATCCTTTTTGGTATGCTCTGAGAGTCTACCCCCCAGCTAATTTTATTATTTCTGGGTTTGATGCTGTAGTTACACACATGTTAAAAATGACCTGTTTATAAATTTTTAAAAAAAGTATTTTTGTTTTGACTTTTGTAAAAGTCATGTTGTGTTAAAAAAAAAAAAAGCTTTGAACTTTTTGAGGGTTCTCCTTTTGCCTTCTTCTAGCAGAAGAAATACAAATGTCTGAGCAATATTTGTTGTAATTTCAAGATTCCTCATGGGTTTTGTAAAAGGAGAAAAGCAAACGTATGATATTAACTTACATTTAGTATAAATATGGTATATTCTAAAGACTACTGTTTACTATACTTTTTTTATGATGTGAAATACATGTTTGTTTATATATTGTAGGGTATTTGTCCAAGGATATATGTGTTAGTGTTGAGTAGGACTGAAAATTATATACAAGTGTTTCCAATAGCTTTAGCCTGAGGTCAAATTCAGTGTTGATGCTGAACTAATTGCTTTGGACAGTTTTTTTTTCAGTGGGGACAAAATTGAGTAGGTTGTTTATAAGCAAGTGGTCCTTTTAACCCTTAGTCTCACTGGTCATTCTGGATGAGATAAATGATGTTTAACCTTATATGCTGTGTCAAAGGCATGCTTTTCTATTTTGCCGCGTTTAAGTCTCAAGGCTGTGTAGGATCTCATGATTGTGCCCATGAAATTTAGCATCTACAAGACTTAAAAGTGATTTGCATCTTAATCAAGGAAATCTCAATCTATGCCTAATTACTGGTGTTTCTTCTCAATGTTTGAGGTTCTGTTTTTGTGAAGTTATATTCAAATTACAAAGGCTAAGGGGAAAAAATGTTTTCCATTATCATGTCCTCCAGTACTCTGGAAGGTATTTGTTGCCATCTTCAACTGCCCATTGCATTTCTTGGGTAAATGAAAAAGGTTTTGTTCCAGACACGATAAGAAGAAAAGCTATTGAAATCTAGCATGTTCTTATTCTTCACCTTTTGTCACTGAAACTGCAGGAAGTAGCAGTGTACTAGTCTAGGAGTAATGCTTGGACTAAGAAAATTTTATCTTTTTTAAAATGTCACTGTTCTTTGGGGAAGATTTGCTCTGAGCTGCTAATCAAACAAACCACTACCTTGAAATTGTTTAAAGGAATTGTTAATTTTTTAACTTACTGGTTTTCCCAAGTTAGGTGTGGACTTAATTATTACAATTTCTGAAGTCAATAATCTCCTGCATTTAGTAGAAACAAAACAGATGAACATTGATTTTCAGATTTAGTCAATCTTTAGGAACACACAGAAGAAAAAATAAGAGCTCCTGTGCCTGTAGAAGGCATAAGAAATCCAGACAATAAACAATACTGATGTAGTTAGTAACTATGTGACTTCCAGCATGTCTGGGAGTTTTGGCAAAAATTGGGCATGTAATCTGAACTGATATGCATAAAAAGAAACTAATCAGGATTAAAAATAGCCATGTTTAGACTGGCAGTGTAATTAATTAAAAGAAAAAAGGATAAACGAAATCATGCCTTAAACGGATTAAAATGTGAGCATGTTTCTTTTCCCCCCAGCAAACGAATGGCATGGAAGCAAAAATTTTTTAGAGTTGGAGAGGTTCATGCTTATGTTGCTCATGTAAACTGCACACATTTCAGTTTGAAATAAAGATATGTGTAAGTCCTTTAAGTTTTTTTTTTATTTGAAGATAGAAGTATCAATAAGCGAGCTCCCTGTAAAACTGAAGTACATAATTTTCCCTGAGTTCGAATCGCATGCTCTTTCACTCAGTTTTGTTTTCATCCAGCAGAGAATCAATACATTGTTCTCCCTTTTTTTTTCAGCTCACCTTGTAAGTTTGTTTACTCTTTTTAATTAAGAAAGCAAGTGAATTAAATCCTTTTTGAAAACGTGCTGAGACTAGAGGTTTAAGTAGTGAATATTTTGGGCTTTTCCACATTTTATATGAAGGGTACCTAGTAAACATAACTGCATTTAAAAACACATATCAGATGTTTTTTCTAAACTCAAAAAGCTTTTTTAAGTGAGCTTTGTAAGCATTTGTTTGATATGTTTTAAAAACTGATTAAGCAAATGGAACCTTTATATAATAACATATAATGCTTTACTGTGGAGACTTGAGTTGATTTTCTCCAAAACAGAGATGAAAGGGAGATTAGACACAGCAAGTGATGAGTGGTTTAGCTGTAATGTGTACATAAACATAACTTGAGAAGAAATTTCTATAGTATGTGATGTCAGAATTGCTTGGTCAAGGTAGGATCTGTGTTGGAATGTTAGTCAGTCCTTGTGGCTCTGGATGCCTCTGTTGCCATTTGCGTGTGCTTCAAATTCATCAACCTCCTTCCCGGTATTTTTTCCTGAAGTTTGCATCTTGCCTGTAGCTCAAGGTCTGTGAGTATCTCAGATGGTTGACCCTTGAGATTGTCTTAAGCTCATATCAAGTGGATGTGACGTGTCCTGGCCTACCAAATACAGAGTGTTGACAAGTTGGAAAGATAACCATCTAAGATCACTCTGTTCCTCTCATACTTTGAAAGAGGGTGAAAACATGTGTTGGCCTCAGACAGCCAGGCCTTTTGGCAGGAGAAGTTTCTTCACCTTTACTCATTGAAGCCGCAGAATATTTCACAGCATGAACAGCCTTTCCTGATTATAGATGTGACTCCTGTGATCTGAATGTGCCTGCAGCATGTCGCTGATCGCTGGTATTTGGGTTGTTGGTCTGCTGAAATGGATACTCCAATTACTGAAAGATCTTGGAAATGAATGGAGGAAAAAAAAATATCCCCCTCGTGGGCAATCATTTGTCTCTTACAGAGGGGGGTACTGAGCAAAAAAATCATATTTACTATTAAGTATCTAAGGGAGGAGAAATTTGCTTAAGTTATTTCTTGCCTGGATTGGCTCATAGACTGAATGTCAGGTTTGATACAGAGATTGTACATGTTCCGTGTCCAGGAAGGGCTGTTGGAGAGGCAGGACTGATGTTGGGCGAGGCAGGACTTGGCGGAGTTGCCTGAGCTATTGGGAACATGCTAGCGAGGTGCTTGTTGTAGTTTTGTTTGTCACTTAGCTTTCCTTTTAGAACTTTCAGTTACAGTTGTAACGTTCTGAAGCAGTGTGAACCTTTTGGAACTGTTTTGCAGTTTGCACTCCCACTGTTTCCTCTGGTGGTCCGAGTTTTTCTGTTCATGTACTGGAAAGATTTGACATGCGTTTTATTAGTGCTTCACTCGAAAGAATGCAGTTTTGAGGCTTTCACTGTTTGGTTTGCAAATGGTTATTCAAATGTATTTTCTATAGAGAGGGAGTATGAACAGTCTGTAGGCAGCAGGAGTGAGTTGAATCTCGTCCTTACTGACACAGAGTGCAGAAAATACTGAGAAGTTCCACTCAATTGCTGCTGCCTGCCTCCTCCCCCGCTTACTGCAAGCTCTGAGTTTCACTTGTTTTGACTTTGAGCTCCGCAAAGTTGCCAGCAGGATCTCTGCTTCTCCTGAGCAGAGACTTGGACAATTCCCCGCAGTGTGAAGTCATAAACAAGGCCATGTCAAAGGCTGTGGTGAAAAAGGAGATGAATGCTTGGAAGAAACCTGGAAATTAACAGCAACGAGAGATTAAAAAAAAAAAAAAAGGAACTATGACTCCTGAATTCTAGTCCACACATAGGAAAATGCAAATTTTCTCCCACAGTTGGCTTGTTTTGCAAAGCAGAATGGTTTCATTGATTTTCATCCCAAAGTGAAAATAACCTTGAAGTTTTGCAATACATTAAGTTAGTGGGAGACAAGTTAAAGTCTGAAAAATGAATGTGAAGTGAGTTACCAGCAGTGCAGATGTAGTTCAAGAAATTCACTGGGTTATAGTAACTTTTTCAAGAGAATTCCAACTTTTAAGTGATAGTAGTTGAAGGCTAGGTACCAAAGCAGAATGACACTGAAAAATCTCAAATGGAAATGTTTTAATATTTTTTTTTTTTAGTATAAAAACTGTTTGAAAGCAACTTCTCTTCAGAGAGTGCACCATTGTTTTGTGAAATCTGTTTTGGTTTAACCTACAGATGTGTTTATGTAACAAATCCCTTGTATTAGCTTGTAAAACCTTTCATTGTACTCTTGCATTGTGCACTTCCAGCCCCGGAAGTGTATTTTTGAATGAGCTCATTATTTTACTAGATACTGCTTTCATAAAGGGCATTGGTGTATTGATGTATGGTAGATCTCTTGTGCAAAATTAAGAGGTATGGTTATTTAATTCAACTCTCTGTTGGTTTTTTGTTTTGTGTTTTTTTTTTTACCTCGTCTCTGTCCTCCCAAAGTATATCCTGCACTGCTTCTGTATTGCCAAGCTTACTTTGTAAGTGTACATGCAAAAGGATAAGGATCTTGCATAAGGAGTTTCTTTAACAATATTTTATTGGTAGAGACATTATTTGTTTAGACCCTTGGGGACCTTGAATAAACAATAAGGTTTCACTGTAAGGGTGCTAGACAGATGATCTATTTGCATTTTCTTTTATGTTCTTGCAAATGTCTGTAAAACTGTCAGTTTGAAGGAGCCAGTTTATCAGTGAAAGGATAAGGAAGAGATAAGTCAGTTGAATTCCACATGTTTGAAGTAGCTACTGCACTTACCCACATGTGTATTGTGGATGAAAATATGCTACTGAAGTTGTTTCTTTTTTTTTCCAAAAGGCAAAAAAACCAGTAGAATAAAAAGCCACTTCTGAGTTAAATAAAATCAAAGCAGTACATCCACAAACCAAAATTTGAATGCAAAAATCACTGTGTCTAATCCTATCTAAGAAAGACCTGGAATTCTCGGCTGTGATAAATCTGAGATTCACCCTTTTAATGAAATATATCTGAGTTTGGAATGTGGATTTAGGTGATGATAAGCATGAAGAAATTCAGGTCATAAATATCCTTACATAATCTTCAAAAAGAGTATCAGTTTATATAGGTGCCTGCCTTATGCTGTTGTCAAATTCAAATTATCAGTGCTTTTTCTGTTATGTCTGTATTTAAAAGTTGATTTTAACTTAAAAGTTCATAGCTTTACATTTCTGCCTAATCTGTTATACACAATTTGGTTTCATTTCTAGAAGAAGAAAAAAAAAAATCATACCCTATCTGCGTTGTCAGTGATTTCCTTTACTTCCCACTCTAACCATTTTTACCAGTACTGTCGTGTGTAAAAAACAGAAAACCAAAGAAAATAAAACCCCAACACGTCCTACAAAATAAAACAAACAAGAAAACAAACAACAAGAACCCCAAGTTAGCCTGGATCGAGTGTATGTCTCTTTATTTGCCTCGTGATGGCAATTATGCCCTTTCATTGTCCTTGCAGATGTTTCCCTTGAATTTGTTTCTCATTTTTCCCTCAGTTATTTTGCTTGTAGCTTAAAAATTGCATTGTATTTATTTGATTTGATGTCTGCTGCACTATTGAAGTCTTATTTTTTACTGATAAATTTATTGTTGATTTTACTATGTGTTTAACACGGTAAGATTGTAGTTGTTTATACTGTTGGCTTTCTATCGTATCCAGTAATTAGTGGATTGCTGGTCACAGATATGATATGTAGTAAAAGGCACTGAAGCATTTATATAACGAGATTTTCTTTGTGAGCAATCTGCATGTTGAGAGGACTTTCCTATTTGGAAGGCTTTGAATGACATTCCAGTTTTGTATCCTGTTGAACCACCCAGATGGGTGAGCTGATTTCCCCTTGTGGATGGTGTATGGGCTTAAGCTTACCACTGGGCAAGTGAATTCAGAATAATTTCAAATTAGAGGGACTTGTTTAATGAGAATCTGGATGTTGGTCTTCAGGGGGGAATCTGGGAATTCTGGTGGAATGATTTAAATATAAAGGTTGTATTGAATATTAAATAACTGGAAGTCTTCAACAGGCAGTGACTTCTGTGAATTTTGTGTGGAAAAAATAAATAAATTATTGTAGCTGTTAAGTATCCCAAAAACAACTGGAGTCTTTGCAACTACTGAATCATATGGCTTGTTGCCTTCTGTGGGCTTTGTTTTTCCATACAGGAGACTCAGTCCTAATTTTCAGCACGTGATTTGACTGATTTTCCTTTGGGAATACCCAAAATACCTTTGGGTAAAACCAGCTCTTGAAGAAATGGAATATCCATGAAAATATTGAAAATATTTACAGAATGTATCCATCACCATTGAAATTTTCAGAAATATATATTTGATTTGCCTTTATTAGATAAAGTATTTAGGAAACAATGTTCAGAAGATTCAGATTCCACCTTGCTTTTAGCTTATACTTTGTTCCCCATTTTTTTGTCCCTTATTTTGTATGGCCCGTTAAAGATTTCTTCCTGACCCCATCATTCCATACAAAGTCAAATGAGACCTTTGTGTTGAATTTCTTGAAGACGTCATTGAATCACGTTCACAAAGATATCTCCTACCTCTGGAGAAAGGAAAACAAATAACAGCGAAACTTTTCACCATTTCGATGTCTCAGTTTTAGGTATTAGTTTTTGTGCTGCCTTGGAAGGAAGATTAGAGGAAAAACATCCTCACCAGATAGGGGGGGGGAAAAGCCAACAATCCCCACAACCCCCCCAGCATTTCTGGGGGGAAGCTCTGTGTGCCAGCGTTTTGCACGAGAAATAAACTTGGCATCATGGAGATCTGTCTTTGCCATCTTTTTTACACATCTATTCCGCTTCAGTCAAGTAGAAATACTTTGCAAAATTGCAACTGACACACTTTGGTAGAGACTTTCAAGATCTTAGCTTATTTCCAGACAGGTTGTGTGTAACTGAGCTCGCTCCAGCATAGGTGGGAAGATGAGGAATTTTTCTATAGTTATAGTTCTGAAAAGGGTCAAGTCTTTGCTGAGGTAGATGTGAGAACTGAAATGATTAAACTCTTTTCTTTCATGCTGTTTTTCTTCCCCACCCCCCTTTCTTTTTTCTTTTCCAGCAGCATAAGTATCTGAAACTGGTGAGGTGAGAGGGAAGAGAATAGGACAGGGTCTAAGGTTGGAAAGAGATAGGATTGCAGATGGACTAGAAGCAGTCATGCTCTTGGGAAATGCACAGAAATCTGTCTGCTAAGATTCATTCCTCTCTATAGTTTGGAATGCAATGCAAGATTTGTGAGTCACCATTCCTATCCTGGCAGCAAATATCTGTGAAATCTCTGCCTGTCTTGCTTACCTCCTCTTCATCATTGCTAATACCAATCCATACTGCAGTATGGAGTTTGTATTTCTCTTTATATACTGAAAAGCAGAATTTAATGTTTACAGATTCCCGCTCTGCTGATAAGAGCCATGTAGTGTCGATTTGAAATAACAAAATTGGTGGTTGGTTTGTGGGTTGCTTGGTTTGGGGTTTTTTTTGTAAGCATAGGATACATAAATGACCGAGTCTTCCCTATCAACCTTTGAATAATTGATGTGGCAAAGTTAATAACTCATAAACGAGGTTATACCACTGCCATCACGCTAACGATGCTGGCAGCACAGTGGAAAATTTTATCATAGCTGTCTTTGTCAGAGTCCCAGTGTTGCAAAAATTTAAGCCAGGCTGTTGAAAAATAGCCATTCATTTTGTATTCTGCTTCATTTTGACACAAATATGTTTTCTTTTAGACAAAATATAAGGGTTTTCTGTTTAAGTGTACTTGAAATTGGGTGAGCACTTCCATTAACCAAAAGAGATGCTTTAAAATGTTACCATTTGGCTTCATAGTACCATATATTAGTACACTGCAGGAGTATTAAAGGTGTTAGACGTTATTTATACTTGCTGCTTTAGGTTATAAGTGCTCTTAAATTTTTTCGGACAGAATCATGGCTTATAAGGCCAGAAGGGATCACTGTAGTCTGGTCTGACCGCCTTCACAAAGCAGACTACAAGAATTCCTTGAATTATTTTCCTGTTTGTGCTAGAGAAAAATTTAAGAAGTTTTCTATGGTATTCCTGGTAAATATGAATGTGAGCAAATAGAAGTCTTACAGTAAAAATATGTCTGAGGTACAAAGCAGTCAAGAGGTTTACTTAGTCTTCACACACACTTATAGACCATGGTTTCTCAGAGATTGAACTCAAGGCTTCAGTTTCTGGTCCAATTGTCTAACCTCTGGTATTTTTTAAAATGTAAATTGTTTATTATTTTCTCCTATAGGAAGGGGATCATCGAACTCAAAATTGCCATCTGTCCCTACACTGTCTTCAGTGCCTGAGGATTCTGCTTCAAATATGAGGTAACTTCTTCAACTGAACAGCTGTGCCATGCTCACATTTTTGATATTACAGTTAATATTCTGATTCCATTTTGCTGATGTTTAATATCTTGTGAAGGTTTGGGAAGATGAGTGTCGGGTTATTGATTCCTTCTCATACCTGTATGTCACTGAAAAGCTGCCCAGAATTGTACTCCGTTCTACAGAATTTCAGCAACTTTCTTCTTTTTGTTGTTGATCACATGCATCTCTCTACTAGTATTACAGACAGGCTTGAACATGCTTTGGAAAAAGCTGCCCCTCTTCTGAGAGAGATTTTTGTGGATTTTGCTACCTTTCTTTCACGGACTCTGTTGGGCAGCCATGGGCAGGAGTTGCTGATAGAAGGTACAAGTAAGTTTCCATTTGAAAAAAGGGTGTTTTGTTGTTGTTGGGTTTTTTTCAGTGTGTTTTGGTTTACCTTGGAGATCCCAAACTGCTATTATTTTTTTTTCCTGCTTTCTCTGCTTTAGAAGCTTCCTTCTTGCTTTCATGCAGTGCTGTCCAGTGCATTGCACCACCTCCTGTTCCATCATTAATCCTGTGAGGTCATTGTCATTACCTCCTCATCTTTGCCATCTCTGCTAATGTCCTCGATTAGAAAAAATCATGTTTATTAGAACACTGAGTTTAGTAATGAGATTTTTCAATTTTCTCATAATTTGTTTATATCATAAATTGCTTTGCCCACTGGTTTTTAGAGTGAAAATTGCAGTTGTTGTCCTGTTAAAGCAGTGAATTGAATTAGGGTGTGAGCTTGTTGCAGCTTCCAGTAATTAAAGCACTCCAGTGTTAGAAGCTCACAGTTGCTTAAATTGAGCTGATCGCTTGCACGTGAGCTGTATATCTGCACGTGTAGGTGTATTTGCTTCCTGGGGAGTTAAAAGCTCTTTTTAAAAACGTTTTTGAAACTACTCTTTTCATGGCTGAGGACAGGTGTCCTGCATGTAGGGCTGAATATGGGAAACGTTGTCAGAAACACATTTAGAGTATCAAACCTGGTAAGTGTTTTACTGAAAACTGCTGATATCAAAATTGAGACTTCATTAAACTTCTCTGAAATCAAAGTTATTTAGTTCAGGAATTTAGCTTGCCTACCTTTTGGGGTAGGAAGAAGTGGCAAGAAGAAGTGTATGAATTGTCTTCTGTATGTCTGAAAAAGGTGGGATTTCATTTTGATTGCACATGTGGGCATCACTTTACCTGATAAAAAAACTTAATGGAAGCTGCTTCATGAACAAATTAATTTCATTCATTTAATAAGAATAGCAGGAAGTAGATTTTTCCCAAAGCTTTAATTGCCAGGGAAGTAAATATCCTATTTAATTGCATTTGATTTTTTTGTCTGAAGATAAAGAAAAGATAATCTGATTTCAAAGTATTGTGACAGATTATATATACAGAGAGAAGTATTTCATAGATCGGATGTCCAAAAAAAAGGCAGGAAAACTATTAGAAGTGTATGAACTATCTATACAAAAGTAAACACACAAACACCAATTTATGGGCCTTAAACCAAGTTATAGACAAACGCCAAACAAAAAATGAATACAAATAATAATGATAGTCAAATAAGTTTATAAACAATTGAGAATATCTAACTGCTTGCACTTCTGCTAAGGTTTAGTGTGGGGTTAAGGGTCAAAGTACTAATAAGAGTGTTTGGGATGTCTGCTGCCATGAAACAAAATGGAAACTTGATTGATAGCTGGGGGCTGAAAGGAGAACGCGCAATGGAGAAAGCAAAGGTCATAAAGCCATTTCCCTTCTCTGCATATATAATGACTCAATCCTTCAAGAAATAGCCAAATGTAGATACAGTGGATTAATATAACATATGTTAACCACACTTCTGATCATTTTGACGTACAAACAGTTATGAAACCGTGAATAATGGAGGTAATGTATTACTATTAGCTGCATCTTTAGATGCAAGGCATGGAGTTTATGATCTCCCTCTGACACACATACTTTTGTGCTGATGAAGTACAAAATTGAACTGGAAGCGGTATGAGAATTTCCGCTTTCTTTTGATTGTCAAAATGCTTCTAATCTATTGCACTTCAAACTAGTTGGTGTTAACAGCTGGTGCCATGTAGGCATCCGTTTATATATACTGTGTTTGCCTTCTCTAGGTCTTGTGTGCATGAAATCTAGCAGTTCAGTTGTGGAGCTGGTGATGCTGCTTTGCTCTCAGGTGAGGTTTAACTAACAACGGTCTCTGAAATTGCTCTTTTAACTGTAATTTCCATGGTGCTCAAATTTTACTTTCAAATATAAGGTTGTGTGTAATAGGTAAAAAGATTGTGTGCAAGGCCTTTTGCTTTAAAAAAAAAAAGCAACACCTAAGAATTGAGTCTGTTCAGTTGGAGGGAGAAGATGCTAAGAGTTTGTTACCTTACTATTGAGCATTTACATAACCTTGAGAGAGGTGTGCCTGAGGAATTCTCTGCTGTTATTGTTGTAAGATCAAACAGGATCAATAAAATATTAAGATTGTAGAAACAGATTGATTTCTCTATCTTAGTGTGCTGAATCCTCTGTGATGACTAGAATTTTTCCTTTTGTGTAGAGGTTATAAAATGAGTGATAAATACTTTTGAAACCCTGTCGTTCTTAATTGAATTGACAAGTGCTAAGAATTTGACAAAAAAAATTTAAGCAAGCAGCCATAGTTGTCAGCAGTTTGGGACATTCTACATTCCTAAAGGCAAAGTGATTTTAGATATTTAAGAACCTGAGAATTGATTGTTCCTATGGTTAGAGCCTTAAAATTGTATATACTACATTAACTGGATTTTCTTCTGAGGTTTCTTGCTCCTTTTCCTTTTTTTTTTTTTTTCTGTAATTAAACGTAAGACTGATTTTATTGAGCCTTTCTTTTGGTGCCTTAAAAATGATACCTTTCTGGTAGTAAATTCCCCTACTTAAAACTTTAAAATAGCCTTTTTTAATGGGAATGGTATTGGTCTAGAGGTCAAGGGTTCTGACCCATTTCAAAACCTTTGACCTTCATTTACAACCCTTATGGTTTGCTTGCCTGACGAATAAGGATAATGCAAAATTAATGTTTCTTCACATCGATTTATTCGTTTTAGTGCCTATATTGCCAAATTTATTTAGAGCGTGCTGATAGACATTTCATGAATACAAATGAAAGAATCATAGAAGGTGTGAAAAATCGATAGTCTGCATTGTCAATAAAGCGCAATAAGAACAATTACTTCTTGAGATTACACCTAATAGATTTTACAATGAGCTAGTGAAGAGTAGTTATGTTTTCTAGTGAGCTTATTATTAAAGAATGTATCTAGAACTTCGCTCATCTAGTTTTCCAGCTTCCTGAGGAAATATAATTTATTTTTATCCCGAAAGATATGTAATATTCCTTATGGAACTTCTGGAATTTAGAGATGGTTGGTTTACATATGGCAGTACTGGAAGTGGACATTGTTCACATCTTCCAAAATAGGAATTTGCTGCTGCTTATGAAAGAATCTTTCTTACCATGACATCCCTATAGAAGTTTTACTGCTCATTTGTTAATGTGTTAGAGTAAAACTAATCTGAGTATTAAGTGTATGCCTGACAGCTTGCTATTACTATTTTAAAAATTAGTTTTCAGTACCCATGCTGCTTGTATAAATAATTAGTGGTTGACCTTTCCTTCTTCTTTGGTAGGGTAATCTAATCTTTTTCTTTTTTTTTTTTTTTTTTTTCCCCCCAAACCATGTTGTGCTCTGTACAGTACGTCACTTGTTTGGTTTGGAGAAGTGGAAAGGATAAGGAATAAATGACGTGCTCTAATGCATCTATTTGTCATACGTGTCACAATGCCACTTAATGCTAATCTAATCAAATTGAGGATATCGTGATTGCTTAGCAGTGCTGGTTGCAGACTGAGGTTGCTCTTTGTGAAATAGTAGAAATAAACCAATAAAGTCACAAAGACCTCAAAGTCTTTTTAAAGTTACATAGCAGCTGTAATTTTTGGCAGAATATGAAAAATGATGTGAGAAATGAATCTAAAATTAGCTCCAGATGTATACAGATTGTTCTGGGGTGATAATTACATTTTTCACTTTGAATTTTCCTAATTCAAAGAGGTCAGCATGGCAATCACAGAAGTGATTTATTTTGTTAAGAAGTGAACTGTCTTTTGCTACATGAAAGCTTGAGAGATATGAAATTGAATTTCAAGCCGACATTTTACAGATACTGGGAGGAGTTGGGGTTGAGCTTGATTGATTTTATTTTGCCTTCACCCCGCCCCCCCCCCCCACCCTCGCCTCGTCTTTTT
>WTSP01005378.1:0-30297 GCA_025331215.1 Actenoides lindsayi | reverse complement strand
TCTGGGGGTTGGTGTCTTCTCATTTTTTTTTTCCTTCCCCCCCCCCCCCCCCGTTTTCTTGTTCTTTTTTTCTTTTTTTTTTGCTTTTTTTTTTTTTTTGCCAAAGATAGGGTGGGAAGTGAAGTGATATCCTTTTGCTAAAATTTTAATTAATTTTTAAGAGGAGATGGAGAGGATGGAGTGCCAAAGATCAAAAGATCAGGTCAAAAACTAGTTTTTAATCACATAAATAATGTGGCATAGTTACAAAGTAAGTATCTGCAAATTTGATTTAAAACTTCACAAATTTGTCAGCCATCATTTTATGAAATTGAAAGATTGCTCTGGTTCATATATCTGGGTTTTTTTTTTATGCTAACCTCTTTCTGAAAATCAGTTTTAAACATTGTGTATATGAGGTAAGCCCTTGGATTATTTTTCTGAAACAGCTGAAATTTTTCTGATGCTTATTTAGATTTCTGGGCAGAATATATGTTTCATTTTTCTTTCTCAGCAGTGCAAGGTGGAATAATAATATGTTACAGGTAATTTTGCCAGAAAACTGTGAAAAGAAATCTGTTTCCCAGGTGAAGTGATTTAAAGAAATTCAAAAGCTACCATTATATGAATCTATTTGTGTCACGTGGTTAATTTCTTCTCTTGTTTAAAGTGCATATATTTAGGCACATGGAAAAAGACCGTTGCTTTTGGGTTTTAGTTTGGTGTTTGTGTTGATACATGGGTTTATGTTTAATACAAGGTAAAAAGAGGAAACAGGTGGTTTGAGATACAGACAAAAGGCTTTTTCTAAGACAAAAACAGCTGTGTTTTTTGACAGACACGCTACACTTGGAGACGTGTCTCTGTGTGTATACTTATATTTATATAAATCTATCAAAACGTAAAGAAATCCTTCATTTAATATTACTGCAAAGTGTTCCTGCTTATTTGACATTAATATCATTTTTGAAAGAATCGACGTTGCATTCAAGGCCACTTTATAAAAGCGTTGTGTTGCTCATCCTAATTCAGTCTGACACACATTCCAATAACACTACCTCCCTTCTAGGGTTTAAAACTAAATTTATGGCTGAGCATTGTGAAGTGCATCATTTAAAAATGGTTTCAACCCAAAACATCTAATAAATAAATAATGTGTATGGCTACTCAGTAGCAGACTTTCCAGACTAGAAATCATTCCATCGGATACTCAACAGTCCACTATCGGAGAGGGCTGTCAGATAAATCTTATAGTAGCTGCATTCATGTCCTGTAAATCACATGTTATTGTCTGAGCCTTCTGCCAGGTCATCTATTCTTTTCCCATTTATCAGAAATGCATACAGTACGGTGAACCTGGAAGCACCAGCTAGTCTGGCCTGGCATCCTGTCGGAGTAATTAAACCAGCTAAAAGAGAGAAGGCTCGTGTCTATTATCCCTCTTAAAGCAGTGACGTCAGGATGCTGAAGGTGCTCATGTGCTGTTGTCAGAGAAGCTTCTGCGTGGGGAGCCTGTGGTCCCACGCCTGAATAAAGCCAGCCTTGTCATCTGAAAGGGCTCTTCTCTGCAAAGGGGCACATACGAGTCCAGTGCATGTTTATTGATGAAGCAAATGTGCTCCTGTGCTTCCGTTCATTAGTCAGGTGTTTTCTGGAAGTACATGACTAAGTAGGAAAAACTGATCTTCCCTGCTCTCTCGTGGAGGTATTTAAAAACGTTTCTCCGTTGCTCACATACGTGAAGTATTTGTCCTATTATTGTCTCTCCAAGGTGAAAAGGTACGAAACAGGTTCCATCATTTTCCTTGATTCCTTTTAATTTAGAGAATCTGCAGCACTCGAAAGTTACTTCTTTCTGCAGTAAATCAACTCAATTGTCAGTGGAATATGTGTAAGAGAACTAATTAGGTGGTTCTTGTTGGATCTGTCCTTGACTTAAGAGCTTTTTTCTACTGAATCTGAATTTTCTAGACCATAAAATAAACTTGCACTAACTGACTAAAATACGATTCAGCTCCTGTATAATTTTCTAAGTTTGGTAGAATGCCACCCAACCTTTTAAAAAGTTTGCAATTAAAGATTACGGAATAATGCAGCAACTTTTATGGCCCCTCCAGCACCACTACCCACCTATACACACTGCTTGCTGGTTCAAGGTATAAAAACGTCTTGGTTTCTCATTCCTCTGCCCTCTGTTATTTCAAAGGGATTAAGGGTATGCTCTTGATAGCTGATGGCATATATAAAACCAAGACCAATGTTTTAATACATTTAATCTCTAGTTATTTTATCTTCTAGAAATATTAATATGATCTATTGCGATATAACTACATAGCTGTGGCCATTAGTTTTATACTGGACCTTGATAAAGTGGATCTTTCATGAGGAGATGGAAGAGGGAAGCATAAACCCTGATACTCCAGAGGTTTTTTTGTGTGCAGTGATAACATCTGCTCATGTGGCCCGATGAAATATGAGCGTGGCTGGATGTGTCACACGCTGTCCTCATAGTTTTTGGAGTTATTTTTTTGAGAGAAAAGCATGATCCAACACAGTGCACGTGCATCTGAAAAACCCACCAAAGGCTGATTAGTAGTATTAAAGCAGGAAGAAAATACACTGTGACAGTTGGTCTTGCTGCCTGTGTAGGCAAACTTAGCTCTCTTTTTTTTTTTTTCCTTGTCTAATTCAACTCACCAAACCAGTTATCACTGGTGAAATGTTTGCAAAAGGTTTTTCTTCAGCGTGATCTTTCTTTCACGTGCTACTAAATCACTTTGCTAACAGATTCTGTTACTTGTAAAGAATCTGTATTCATCTTTTGCATTGGCAGTATCTTAGTTGCCTTGTATCTCTTGCTCTGATAACGAATCTTAATTATTTAAAAAAATATCACCATGTCCCATGCAGTCATGCACCTGTACAAACAATATGATGGAGCATTTCCCCTAAGGAAGAGCAATAGGATGGTAGTTAAGATTTTGATTTTTCAGCAGATTTTTTTTGCATGCACAGCCTCCTCCTCTGCTCCAGTACTTAAATGTTTGTAAAATGCAATAGGATCTTCAAGCTTTTCTGGGTATCCTGTGCTCAGAAAAAAGCTCCAAGGATACAAATTCATTATCTCAGGAATGGATTTCTGCAGCGCGTTCCAAAATGAATTAGAAGATTTTTAGTTGATATAGAAGATGGCTGGTTTTCAGTGTTTGGTACTTGCAGAGAGAACACATTATGCTAATGCTCTGTGATCCGCACTGCTTCCTAATTTACTTTTAAGTGCAATTTGATGTGATGAATAACTATAGCCATCGCTGTGAAGTTTGAATTGTATTGGGTATAGGTTATCTAAAGAGCTATGTCACTATGAGACTGTGGCAGCTGAACTCAATGGAAGCACCAGAATTCTAACAATGTCCTGGTTTAGATATGAAGAGAATAAATGCTGTTTGCATACTTGTTATATGCCGCAGGTGTTATGTGATGACATTTTAATCAAGATAATGTTTTTCCATTTAATCATTTTGTGTTTTAACAGCTGAAAATAAGTTTAAAAAGGATCTAATAATCCTTTAGATCCATGATCTAAAAAATTAATATGTACAGAGGGTAGATTTTGTAGGGATTTTGCAGGCTGCCAAATAACTTTCTGTCAATTTTAATGCAAGTTCTAATTTCCTTTTCAAAGCCACTTAGAAGATAGCTGGGGTTGGATGTTTGTCTTTTTATACAGTGTGAACTTCTGCCAATAGGATCTTTCTTTCTGCCAAAGATGAATATAGCTGTATTAGAGTAAACAAACTATTTCAGTAATAGATGGCTTTTGTGACAGGATGGTTAGGAACATTATTAGGCAAATAAAAATTATTTAGATCTTAACAAAAAGAAAAGGGCTTCCCAAAGTCTAAATTATTAAGTTCAGGGAAGGACGTTGCATGAATCGTGCCGTTAGATATTTGCCTTGTACCGCTGACTTGCTTTGTGAAGTTTTGAAGTATTCAGTGTTTCTAGATTAGTATAAAGACACTGTTTTGAGATGCACAGAAATACACTTCACCTGCACGTGTGCCAGACACTTGATACCATAGTGGGGTTTGTTTTTATTTTATTTGTGCTCTTTTGAAGTATTTGAAGATCGCAAGACTATCTGCCAGCCTAGCTTTTTGTAGAGATGAGGTGGCTGTAGGATGAAGTGAGAGTATTCAAGATGACCTTACTCTGTTACACATTACTGAGATTCTGAAGCTGCCTCAGGCCTGCTTCATACCCAGAGGAGCTAGGCATATTAATATAACCCTGTAAAACTTCACATTTGAAAACATGAGGTTGCCAAGCACGTTATTAATTGTTATGCAGGCAGTAGTAGGAACTTTCCTATGCAGTTTTGTAACAAATATTGCATAGTCCTTGTAACTGGTACAAAAAATGGGAGATTATTTTCCTATTTTTATTTCAGATGCTGTCAGATGGAAAGTAATTGGAAGATGTCCGTTGAGTTTTAGGTACAGTGCTACTGCAGGGTATTTTCCATGAAGCTGGTTTACATAATAAAATATTTCCTCTTCAAAAATTCTTGTTACTCTTTTCCCCCTGCAGTGTGTATTTTTCATCTACAAGGACTTAGTTTTGCTGGATGGAGACAGTGGTCAAAGCTGCAGAGAGGGGAGGGTAGATCCTTCAGGAGCCAGGGGCCGTGCTGTCAAAGTTCTGTCCTCGAATAGAAGAGACTTAAGTTTCAGTTAATGTTTCAGATAACAGTTACTGTTATGGCTAAGTAGAATACTCTGTCAAAGGAAAAAATTCAGCATATCCTCCCAAGATAGCTAGTAGTCCAGAAGCTTCAAGGGCATTTACCAGGCATGTGGAAGAGTCCAGCTTTGAAAGAAATTAAGCTCTCTCAACCTCTAGAAGCGACATTGTGTTTCATCTGTGTTGTCCTCAATTTCAGTTTTCTTCTTTGGTTGTGATATACGGAGACATCTTTTCTGTAACATCTTGGGGATAAAGTTTAGGGCTTCTGCATTTTCCTGCCTTGCAAGGCCCTTGATGTCAACACAGTGTTTGGCTAGTGGTCAGTGGGATTAACTATGGAGAAATGAAATGAAAGGCCTGGGTTTTCCAGGGACACTGCCCATGGAATCCAGACTCCTTGAACGCAGTCCTTTGCTGCTTGATTTTTAGTTACTCTCATCAGTAAGCTTCCTTCTAACAAAGCAGAAGGTTAAATTATCATATCTGTTGTCTAGATCACTTGGATTCTCCATTACGCCTGCTATATCTGGGTTTGTTTATGCATAATGTTGCTTCTTTCCTTCGCAAGTGGGAGTTTTCCCTGCATCTCTGAGGATCTCACTTGGGGTGCTGAAAATATATATTGACAACTTCCATGCTTGGTGTATGTCACTGAGCAGAGTACTTGGAATAATTACAAATTAATTACTTGTGCTGTGGATCCTTTGCTGCTTGCTTCATTGAACTATGTTACACATTGGAAGTGTTTGAAACTGGAGATCGGTTTGGTAGATAACTGTCTCAAGTGCAATTCTGATAAGATTGAAATAAATGGAAACAGCTGGGAAAACCTTTCCTTTGAACTGGGCTATGTTAAAATGACATTTTAAATTAACTGTGTATATATAGTTTTTCTTTGACTTAAGCTGTATGTAGATTTTTGTCTCTCCAGAACTAGATTATTGTAATATATTCTTTGTAAAACGCCAGGATAGCATAAAATTTGTCTGTTACAACTTCAATCCTACTTTGATTTCCTGTTGCTTTCTAAAGTGTTTGAAAGTCTAATTGCCTGTGATTGCCTGCACTATTTAACCTGTTGAATTCCATGGAATGGAGTGGAGAGCACTCTTAATGTGTTTAAATGGGAGTTTCTTCCAAACTCCTATTATTCTCCATAATAATCAATAAGGTTCTCCCTCCTCAGATCCTGCTTTAGTTTGCTACGCTTAAGATACGTTGGAACTCTTGTCGGTGTAGTTGTTGGCTTCAGGAACCATGTGCTTTGTTTACTATTAGCATGGTCTACAGACAAGGAGTTTCAAACACTGGTGTTCATCACTGGCTGATAGAATATTGTTTCTTACGTGAGTCTATTGATATAGTGACAGCTTGCTTAGTCTGGAAAGTTTATAACTTAAACTTTGCTTTTGCCTTAAATGTGGAAATAGGTTGAGTTGTATTAGGAATGATATGCCAGTCTGCATGAATAATAAGTGACCTTTTCTTGACTTAATGATGCAATAAGCACTTTATAGTAGTATCCTGACAAGTAGTGGTCACAGTAGCTGAAATGTGTGGGCTACTATTTCGGCTTTATCTTCTCGTATCTCTCCCTAATTCTTAGTCTAGGAGGATATTTTCAAGGCTTCCTCACTCCCCAGTTTGGAGATGAAATGTATGATGTGGGATTTTAAGATGAGCAAAACCTATGATGCGTTACATTTAGCAGATATTCTTCTGCTTTTCTCATACTACGTTTTTATCAAATATCCCCTTTTTACGAAATGCGGTTAATGATTCTGCATAACGGATATAAATAATTGTCAAAATGATGGAAATAGCTTCCCAGCTGCAACTTTTTCTTATCGAGGGCTGCTGTTGAACCACTGGAAAATGCCCTCTGCAAGTTGAGGTGTTCAACAAAATCAGGTTGTGTCAGCTGCGAACTGAGAAAAGTAGGGTGAAGAAGCAGTGCATTTTGGGTTTATACTACACAGCTGTTTTTGGGAAAGTAATTCTGAGCTTTGCAATTTTGAACAAAAATTTTAAAAAATAAATCTGTCAAGAAATTGGGATGAGTGCTATATATTAGACTAAGAAGGTGAGGAAAGAGGTACCAGTGCATAGGGGTAGTAAAGCTTTGGTATCTTGGTGCATGCATGTGTGAAGCATTGTTTCTTGGGACAATGCACTTGGAGAAGTCGAGATGACCTGCAGACTTTGGATAGAGAAATGGGTAAAAGATAGGCTTAAACACCACAAAACTCTTCCTGTAAATAGTTTGCCACACTGGAGGGGGGAAAGATGAACTTTTCCTGAGGTCATCTTACTAAAACGTAATTGTTGCTACAGCAAAGTTCTGGGGGGAGAAGGGGTATTTTTCCTTCCTGATTTGCTTGCAAAAAAAGTACAGTGTTTAGTAGTTGTTCTTTAGGCTCTTCAAATTTTATGGGCTTTTACTTAGGAGAATACTCTTCTAAAATGGAAATTACTTGAATTTGGTCAGGAAACCAAGACATGGCTCTGGTGTGGGTTTAATGGAAAACACGCCTGCTACAGCTAAAGATATTAGCCTTTAAAACTGTGTTGTTGAGAATTTGTGTGATTCATGTATACATTTTTTTTGGTTGAGAATTGGAGTATAAACTTTTATGTTTAGGGAGGACAGTGGATTGTCTGATGTAAATGTGATTCTTGGGGGTGTAACAGGGGAACGGGACAACTTTACTTCCACGAGTGTACGCTGCTGCAGATGTTCAAAACTAAGGGAATGTAATTTAGCTACAGAAGCAAGACTTTTCTGAAGAAAAAAGGCATCCTGTTGCTTCACCAGCACACTAGGACTTAAAAAAACACCCCCATTTAAGGTGAGTTTTGTGCTGCGAGTTTTAAGCACACCCTGTGGCTTGGCAGTCTAGTCAGAAGGATGATACCACGCTGACTTTAGAACGAGATCTTTGAACAATATTCTCATGGGTGGTAAATGCAAAACAAAGTAATATCAACTGGCACTTAATTCTGTGAGCTCCCTGCTGATGGGGCTCCGCACTGAAATGGAACTCTTCCTGACAGGAAGTCAGCCGCGAAGTGTGGAGACCTCTGAAAATAAAGTGGGCTTTAATTTGACACCCTGCTGTTTTACAGCTAGTCTGTTTAATTTGAGACTATGGAAAGAGGTTTAGTGCAGGGGAGGAGTATGAGATTATGGAGAGTTCAGTGAGCGGCAACGCTCGTCCCTGCCGTTCTACTCATTAGAAATAAGTGAACACTTTTGTTCGCGGGAATAGACTAACTACCGGGTGTCTGTTTCCAAGCAAAACTGCCTAAGAAGCTCACAGTTTGGGGAACAGGTCTGTTTACTCAAAGTTCTGGCAGGAGCAACTTTGCATAGTTGTGCTGTTCGGTTTCTTGTTTAACCTTCAGTCTTATTTACACTCATCAGTGCCTTTTTATTTATTGGGAAAATACCTGTCTCATAGAAGTTGTTGGTGATGCACTCAGCTTCCAATAAATATTGAAAAATAGCTTTTTTAAGTAAAAAAAAATTATAAAGCAGATTATGCAGCAATCAATATGATATTGAGGTATAAGTCTGTTAGGCGTTGGATTTGAATCAGAAAAATCAGCTGGATTTTCCACCATCTGATGAATATTTAAAAAGACATTTATTTCTACTTAAATCGGAAATGGTTTTTGTTTTGGGTTTTTTTGGTAGGTTTTTTTATTTCTTTAGTGGTTTTTTTGTTTGTTTTTGTTTTTTTTTTTAATTTGCTTGGTGGGTGCAGGGGAGAATTATCAATGAAAGGAGCAGAAAATTATTATTTATCATGCTTATTGTAGAAATATATAGGGACAGATGAGAATAGAGCCCTATGTTGCTGGGTGTTATATAACAGTGGAATAATGGTTACCCAGAGTATTTTAGTCTAAATGAAGACAACAGATGGAGGAAGGGAACGTAGTATGAATATGGAATGTAATGGAAGAGACACGTGTTAGTTTTTCTGCCTTTTTTTCTTTTTCTTTTTAATTTTAATTCATTTAGCTTCCTTTTCTTTGAATCTTCTCTCAGAGATCTGGGTTAGGATAGGATTACCCAAGGAGGAATGATAAGGGATAGGTTTGGACATCCTGTCTTTTGAGTGAAGAGATGGGATTGGCTGCCACTTGGGTTTCATTCCCTCAAAGGTAGAGTGGGAGCAGGCATCATGTTCGTTGCTTGCCTGCATTCATGATGAGAGTTTACATTGAAACTAAGCTACATTTGGAGGAAAGGGTAATACAAAGGGGCTTTTAGTTCCAGAATAGTATTTACTTTGTAAATCGTTGAGCTTTTTATTAATTAAATGTATTTAGTTAAAGCTTATCAGATACTGAGCAGGAAGGTTCCTGCTGTTTGGTGGTGACGATGCTAAACGTTGCTGTCGGTGGGATTGGTCCATCACTACTGGTGCAGCTGGGCAGTAATCAGCACACTGTCATTTTCTTGTCCTCATAATTACTTGTCTACCTTGGAAGACAATTTTTTCCATGCAGTGGTTTTACAAAAATTCCAAATCACAATTAAGCAGTTGCTTAATATTCCTTCTATTTCTCCATTTGTTTTCCTTTCTCCCTAAAAATCATGCTGGCACTGCAACTTGATTATTTGGATTTCTTCCTGTTGTCCATTTTCCTGAGTTTTTCTGACTTATATTCTTGCTTCCCATCGCTGCATATTTGCAGAGCTGCTTGGTACTTTGATTTGCTCAATTAATGTTTCAGATTTCTGTTCCTATTCTTCTCGAAGCTGCTGTCTTTCATCTCAGCATTGAAAACAGCTGATAGTTAAAGGACCTGAGGAGGCAACTGCCATGGAAAAGGTTTGCTGCTAGATGAACTCAAACCTGACCCGTAATTTCATTTCATGAGGAGTCATGGCAACAGCCTGCTAGTGGGAGGGAGAGAGAAAGAGGCTGCCCAGGCAAATTGCTTCCTCCATCAGGAACTGTGGACCTGAAATCAGTGATCCACTCATTCAGTTTTTCCCCACTCTACAGTCTGGTGCTAAACTGGGACCAGAGGGGAACTGGAGTTTAACATAGGCTTACCTGTTTCATGTTAATGTGACGTCGGTTCTAGGAGCAAAATTTTATTCATGAAGTCATGAGTTAGATCACTACAAAAGGCACGTAAGAAATGTTTTCCATATATATGTTCATACACTTTTGAAACTAGATGTAAAAATGAAGTTTTGATGGTATGCAGCTTATGTGCTGTGTTATTACTGATGCCATTTTATTTATTTTTTATGACCTGCCTGATTGCACACAGTGATATTTTCGTAATTTTCCATGAACTTTTGGATTAAGCAATTCAAGGTTATTTTTTTATTAATGAAATCTCATTTTAAGAATATTTGGTATCACCATAAATTATATCTGCAGCCTCTGTCAAGATTTTCTGTCTGTATGTAATTGTTAAAGATTGTATGTGCTGTAACATTTTATGTAGTGTAGCTTTCATAATACTGCACCTTGTAGTATAGATTTGTGTAGTTAGTAGAGAAGACAACAGTTGTCACTTGGAGAGTAATCTCATGGTATAAAAAACATTGTCAGCCAAGCTGACAGGTTTTTTTGTTCAGTATTTTACTGAACAGCACTTAATTATGCAAACTGCTCCAGCTCTATATGTGTATAATTTATTTTCAGAATCTATAAAACCTTACTGTGACTCAAACTCAAACTTAAGTATTGAAATTAAACTCTCATTATAGGCTAGTTTTAGGCATTTACCACTAACAACATAATACCAGTTTATAGGAAGCTCTGTTTACATGGAATATCCCGAATGGCTAAACAGCAGGGGAGTCTTCTGCTTTCAGTTAAAAAACTGCTGTTTCTGTACAGCTTATTTACTACTTCTTTAATTCTTAATGTAGTGTGCGGTGGAATTGAGCATGCAAAAGTCAGCAAAGAGTTCTGGTTTCTGCGTCCAAGGTTATTACTTGCTGTACAATAATAAAGGCACTATTTTATTGGGTTAGTTGTAATTAACTTCAGCACTAGGCATTGATATAAATCATTCCTAATCTGTTTTCTTTACATTTTCATTCTTTTAAACTGGTTTAACATAGCTTCTTTCTGTCGTCCTTTTACATAGGACTAGGGTTGTAATTGCTTTTTTGAATTAGGCTGTCGGAAGCTAATGTGTATGTTGATCCAAGAATTGATTAGGGAATGGCAATGAATTTCATATAGCACCTTTAAAAGATTGGTAATAAATACTGTGTAATAAATACTCTATAGCAGCGATCTGTTATACCATTAGAATTCAATATAGTGTTGTCATGCTGTGCAGCTGGAAAAATATTTTGGTATGGGAAACTTTCATTCTGTTTCATAGTTGAAGTAGTAAACAATATAGTGGTCATGAGTTAAAAAAGTGTTCCAGCTCTTCCCTAGAGTATATTTTATGAAAATAGCTATCATTATTGTAATCTTTGTTTCTGTGTTTTATCAGAGGAAAAATACTGAATCACTTTTGATATTCTTTTATTTTTCTTTCTGCTCAGCCTTGATGCCAGCTAGGCCATGTGCCTTTGTCACTGGTTTATCAATACACTCGCGTGCTGCAGCATTTTCAGTTGTTCATTAACAGCATAGGATGGATATAAGAGTATCATGTGTTCATTGCAGTCACTCTTGCAACACCGAGCGCTTTAATTCTTGTCTTTTTTTCTGGGGCAGTAATAGACACGATCTCATCCCACCTTTATAGGTATGGTTGCATTTGGAATATTTTCCCACAACAACGTGCTCGATGTTGTTCCTCCACTCGAGAAGCTATCTCATCTAGTTGATTTTTACACAGCTTTCTACTATAAGACTCATTACACTTTTTAATGCAGAGACTTGTGATTCTGTGACTTAGGTTGTGTACTGTCGCTAACTGGTTTTTTGACAAAAAGCAATGTCTTTTTAATGGAATGCCAGCAGTAAATACTTTTTTATTATAACTGAGTGCGTTTGATAGTTTAACAGTCTTATAAAAATAATTAGCTCTTTTATATAGTTCTAATGGCAGCCTTGCACGTTTCCCCCGGAGCAGTCTCTAATGAACAGGCCTTGAATTTTCCAGTTGGGCTTTTAGATTCCCTGAGGACGTGACTTCAGACCTTGAAGGGCAGCAGCTGCCATTTGTCTTAAGACTGGAGTTGCCAAACAGACAGACCATGTACTAATAGGACACATTTGTACAGCCTGAGTATGTGGAGCCCCGATAGAGGCCTAATGATGATCATCTGTTGAGAGCTTGTAGCTGGCCAGGGTTAGAGTAACTTTTATCACCCTTATTGAAATCAAAACCTCCGTATTGATTAGTGAGCCTGACTTGTTACAGACTCGCCATGTTAAAGATTTCATAGACAAGCCATTGTTGTGTGTGAAATAGTATCCATCGTTTATATTTCAATAGTCAAACCTGTTCGATAAGTTTTCCCCCTGACAAGATGTTCTGAATTTTTACAATAGTCGTAAATATTTTTGCAAACTCTATCTTTTCTTTGTGCCAAGATTCAGTGAACAGTGATGCTCTTCTGTAGAGAAAGGACCATGAATGCAATTACTGCAATTATTTTTTTCTCTAACAATTTCTGGTAGTTCTTCCATTATTAGTTTATGGCTTTCAAATGTTCTTTGTCATCCAAGTATGACTGTATATATTGAGTAACACTGCCTCCAAATGTGTTTTCATGTTACTCTTATGCTAAAATGTGTCACATCCTTGCAGGTTTTTTTTCCTGTTTCAGATACTACTTAGCATGTACTAATTTTGGTATTAAATTGCTACATAATTTCTAGATATGCTCTCCCATAGTTCCATGTTCCTTTTAGGGTTTTTTCAATGGAGCTTTGTAGATTAAAATAATTTAGGCATGCTTTGACTCTAAAAGTAATTTATGTTTGCAGATACTCTGTTTAACATGCAGTCTAACTTTTTCTTTTAATTATGAAGAACCCAGCTGAGATATAACCTACTTTTCACTATATGTTCTTTATTGCTGAGTTCATTCAAGCTTGTAGTGGATGTGGTGCTGAGAGAGTGCTGACACCAAGTGCAAACACTGCTGAAAAGTTCTTGATAGTTTACTTTAGGCACTTAAAGATTAGTATATCTCTCTATGAACAAGTTTTTCATGCAGATTTGACCTTTACTCTAGGATGTAATATGTCTCTTAGTCTTATGTTAACACATTTTCCCCCTCTGCTCCTTAGTGCTCCATTCATAGTTGTCAGTACCAAAGTCATCCTTCTCCTTTGTTTCATAATAAAAATAAATTAGTAAAATTCCACCAGCTTTATGGGAAGGATGGATTAGCAAAGAATTTACTCTTTTTTTCATTGCTTATGAGTGTGCATTTGAAGCATTAGATGTAATTCTGAATTGTGGAATATGTTAACTTTCTTAGAAGGACATTTTTTAAAGTTTTTGAGGAAAATGAATTATTAAGGTGTATGTGTGCGTATATATATGAATGGAAGTAGCAGTACAGTTTGCTACAGTTGAAAATAGAGCAGTTTTCATCTGTTGGAAGTATTTCAATATTCTGTTAAAGATCCGCTTGTAGTTGTTTAACCATCAGACCTGCTGATGGATTGGTCTTGAAATGTTTTTAAATAACTTGAATAACATATATTTTGGTTTAATTTTTTGAAATGTGATTGTATTCCTTTCCTGTAAGTGTACAGGTGAGGAGGGATGTGTCCATTTGCTGCCTACAAGAGAGCACTTAAAATTACAAACCAACAAAAAAGTTTACCAAAACTATTTTCTTGGCATTTGTTTTTAAAGAACTTCACTTATCTGGTGATGCCACATGATTAGAGAAATATTTTATTTTTAAGAGGGGAAATAAGAGGATCAGATAGTATAAAAGACTTTTCAATGCATTTGAAGACTGAAATAGCTACACATGCATATGTAACTGAAATGAAGTAAAATGGGACATAGAATTTAGTAACTAAAGATTGTTTTGTTAGTCTAATCTTGTTGTTGGTATGGTCTAGTGTGTGTTGTGGTCTTTGGCCAAAATGTCTTTCCTAGACAAAGGAAATGTAGGAATTTATGTGAGTTTTACTAGAGCATTTGATACTGTCACATGACTGATCATTACTTAGAATTAATTAAAAATAACCACACTGTAAAATAGATTAAAAAAACCCAAGCTGACTGAAATGGGACAACAGTAGGTCACGATATAAACCTTGAGGAGATGATTAGTTTCTGAGAGGAGAGGTTTAAGACCAGTACTGTTTAATGTTTTCACTTAATGGTCCTTGTGCACTCAGTAAGAATGTATTAATGAAACTTCTTGGTGCTACAGAGGACTGGGATATAAATTTGCCTATGTTGGAATTGTGCTGTGGCTACAGGAAATGCAGTACATTATTCCATCCAGAACTATAATTCAGATGAGGTTTGAAGTACTGTTTCAGGAAAGGATATAGTACTTGCATTTTATCTGCTTAGAGTTAGAACACTGGAAGTACTTACAGATTCTATTAAGGAGGTAGGTGAAACAATAATGAGCTAGGAAATTTCCACATCAGACATAGTATTTGAATAAAATGTGATTTCTTATTTGTCTCCTCACAGCGGTTGTTTTTCATTGTAGCTATTTGTGATAGTGTTTAGTACTTCTAGGTTTGTTTGGTTTTTCCTGTTTCAGTATTGAGTGTACGGTGACCAAAAGCATTAAAAGTAGATTATGTTTCTTGGTTACTGAACATTTATAGCCATAAGAAATAATGGTCAATTAAGTACAGCTTAGAACAGGTATGAAATTATTGACTTTGTTGATCTTCCCTTACAGTCCTTCCTTAGAAAAGTGCTGGAATGTGTTCTGTAGTTATTTAGTTGCATTAGTGGTTGAGTTTGAAGCTTTTAACATGGTTTCCCCCCCCGCTCCCGGTACCCTTGAGAGATGGATAACTAAGATGTTGATATAATAATGCAATATGCATACTGAGTGTAATTGTTTGAGAGAGCATATACTTTGGGGAAATATTGAATGGATCATGAAAGATGATGACCATTAGTCTTTTCTTTCAACTATTAAAATTAGCTTTAGGGTGTGTTCAACTGTGATTTATGAAAATGTTGAGACTAACACTTTCTTTGATGTCTGATGTTGAGAAAAATGCTGAAAAGTATCATGATAAATGCAGTTTCTTTTCACTTTTGGCAACCTCCATCTTCACCAATTAAATCTTCAAGTACTGTAGTGAGTTCTCCTTAAGAGCAGAACAACAGATGGACAGTGTCATAAATTAAAAAAGTTATTTTGCTTTTCTTGAGTTTTCATGCAGTTAATCTAACAGAATAGTTTCAATTAGCATCACATGAAGCTAGATGTTCAGAGCTTGCTATTACATTTAAAAAACTCTTGTGAGGATTAGTTGCATATGCTGTTTTGTTCGAAATCTTAGCAACTAAAAGTCTTCCCCCCCAAAGAATAAATGCTTCTTATTTCAGACCACTTTCAGACTAACTCAAAGCCCTGTAATGGTGGCCGTAAGAAGGCAATAAGAAAGAACTTGGGGGAAGGATGGTGGTGGGCATATTAGTAAGACATATGTAGCAATAAGGACCAGTGATGTTACTTGATGGAGCCTCAGAGCTGAGCTCAGAATTACAAAATAGCAAAAGAAAATGATGCAGTTGCTTGTGGGATGTTTATGTATTTTCATCTCCCCTCCATAGAATATGACTTTAAGAAAGAGATACTCTTCTGTTTCTTCATGCCAGCAATGTTTAGCACAAAATTAATCCCTTATATGGTTGCTGATGGTGGTGCAAGCTGCTAAAATTGAAAAGAAAGTGTAGCTGAAAAACTTTTTTCTTGTTTTTGTTTTTATACAACTAGTTTTCTCTTTTTTCTTATTTTTTTCCTCCCAGGAGTGGCAGAACTCTATACAAAAGAATGCCGGTCTTGCCTTTATTGAGCTTGTCAATGAAGGAAGGTAAGTCACAATATTTGATAGCACCTTTCCTTTAACCTTCAAGAAGTTGTGTGGCTTACAACTTTTTTTAAAAAAATAATTTTTCTTCTGCCTTTTTGTGTTATTTTCTTTGAGTTTCTAAAATCATGTTTTCACATTCTTTAATACTTTGGTTCGGTTCTAATACTGAATATGGTGTTTTGCAGAATCTGAATGCTCTTTAGTTTCATTAAATATTTCACTTATCTGTGTGTCATGGATTTTCTTTCTTCCTGTCCTTGTGCACTGGTTAACGTTGAAACTGTAATTTGTATTCAGCTAATCTCTTGAGGAAGGGAATTGATATTTGGAAGACATTATAGCTAGGAAATGTAAGATAAGCCTCTGTCTCAGAAATTAGATTCCAGTTTGCTCATTTATTTCCCATGTACTTCTAAAAATAAAAAGGAAGAGAGTTCCTTTTGGGGGGGCACATCCAAACCTGTTAATATTACCAATGAGTTTCATGTTCTATCCATAAGAATATATGTATAACACTGGAACGTATAGAAAGTGACAGAGCAGTTGATGAGGCCATGCTCTTTGACTTGTAGTGACTATTGAGAACCATCAATATTTTCTTCATTAGGAATTGCTTGTTGAGGAAGACTAAGAGCAATGTTTACTTTCTCTAAAGGATTTTTTTAAGATGCCTTAATGAGTTATCTAAGGTGTATTATAAAAAATGCCGTTTCTCTAAACCTAGGTTATGTTAACAAGTACCTTGAGCTATTAAGAATCCAGGTAGAAAAATAAATTTTATATCTACTGAATTAAAAGCAACATAAATTACCACATATTAAAGTGCTATATAAATATCTTTTTGCCATTGTAGATGTAGGAGAAACTGCTATATGAGTTCTTTCTTTCAAAATTGTACACGTTCTCAAGATACATAAAAATAATGACCATTGTAGTGGTTGCATTTCAGTTTATGGTGAGGGAAACACCATCCTGAGGCAGAAAAAACATTTTGCTACTAGTCTTGATCCCAAGGGCCAAGGTAAAGCAACAAGAGTGTTCAGTTACAGTGTTAAGATCGAGCCTGTAGTTGTTTCCTATTATGTGAGGCTGACCTATCTTGACCTTACTTATAAAGTGCCTGCAATAAATTTGGCCCTTGATTAATGTTTTATTAGCATAGATAACATAGAGATCCCACACACATGTAAACCACAATGTGAGATTCATCGGTGTAAGATGATTATCCTGAACAAATCAGCTGCCGAGACCGAGTTGTAAGTAGCGGTTCCCTAGTAGATGCTCAGCTTGTCCAGGTCACGCTTTCAGACAGCATTCTGTCTGTAAACTGTTAGGAATGGACTATTTTATTTTAAAAACCTGCAGTGCCCATCACAGACAGATGGAATCACTCCCCCCCACCTCCACAAACAACATCAATAACTTACAGTCTAACCTTAGTGGAGTGGTTGTCTCGGGGACAAATGATCCCTTGAAGACTGAAAAGTGTGGTTTTGGTTAGCAGAAAATATCCAAGTAATTGTTACTTCATTTTGTTTCTGACTCGTAGCAAAGTTGGTTTTTTTTAGAAAGTAGGAACATGACTTTTGTTGTTGGGAAGAGGGGATTCATTTCTTTAAAATGGCTCCTTTTATCTTTGTTTTCCTCCATTGCTGTTTATAGGAGCCTGTAAAGTTACTGCTGAACTGGTCGTTGAGGTGCTTTGAGCCTTTCCAGCATTCACTAAAATTAAACTATTACCCCTCGTATGACATGAACTATATTGCAGAACTACTCTTCTATTTATGTAGTTGCAGGTTATTTTTCTTGCACATCTACTCAAACACCAAAACATTTTGGGCCTTGCATTTTATTGGATTTGTTACTATTTTACATATTTTTGCCATAAGATTATATTCTTAAAAATTCCAGAAACCTAAAAATGAAAATATCTGAATGATACTGATTTAGACTTTAACTTCATAATTGTGTAATAGCAGCTGAATTTTCAGATGGTTTCTATAAGTACTCCAGAGAAGAATACAAGGAAATTGTGAGGTAGGACAGAACTGATTCCAGCAAGTAAGGAAGGATGTCCGTGGGTACTACAACACGAGGAGTGTTAGAATGAATAAAATTAAGGACTGGAAGAGCTGCCTGGAATCTATGGAGTCACAAAATTGATATTGTCTGCTGTCTTGGTCATCCTATAACCTTTGTAAACCAGGGTTTTATTCCCACTGTTTATTACTATTTTTTGGACTAACAATGCCAGAGGATATTCTAGTTTGAAGTGTGCTCTACTGTTCTTATCAGGCAAACAAGACAAGTGAAAAAAACTTTCTCTAAAAGGAGGAGGTCTAGAAGAAGAGATCTAAATTTCTCCTTATACTTACTTTCAAATATATGTTTTGCTTTTATGTGAAAGGTATGAATGTACCTCTCTTTCTCACAGCAGTTGGAAGTTTTATGTTTAGGCTTGCCATGTTTTGGCTAGGGTTCCCTGGACAGAAATATGTGCAGAAAGTTTGCCTCTGGGGCTCATAAGAATCCACAGTGTGTGCGCTGCATTCAGAATGTGTTGGTCTGAATTTCATCATGTTCACGGGTAACTAATGTGTTAAACATACAGCTGCTCCCAGGCTTTCCAGATATACCAGGTCCACTGCATATGTCTAGCAGAACTGATTTGTTTGTGCCCAGTGAAATTTTGAATCTTTTACTGAAAAAAATCCTCTAAACAGGAGACTTAATATGTATGTGAAAATACAGAATCATAAACCTACCTAAAACTGAAATACACAAGTGAAGTCTTTTGAAGGCCAGGTTACAAGCATAGTAAAAAAAAAAAAAAAACAACAAAAAAACCAACAGAACTGTGTAGAAAAACAAGATGAGACAGAATGTAAATGCAAAGCTCAAGGAGCAGATACTAGAAAATAACCTTCTGTGCATGAAAAGAAATGCCTAATTCAGTACATTGCTCCATTGAACAATAATCTGTTTTTAATAAAAATGAGTAAATATTGTTCACTATTATTGTAATGTCTGGGAACACTATTAATGCTCTTTGAAACCTTCTTCAAAAGGTGGCTGCACCCTCTACTTCTCAATGTCCTGAGCCATCTGGGCAGCAGAAGTATAGATTGCAAAATGTTTTCCTTAGCCCGCTGAACTTCTGTCAGTCTAGATTTCAGTCTCTGTGCTTGCCTTTCACCTTGTGTCCTCTTCTTAAAGGATAGTCTGCTTTGGAGCCTCAACCCCAGAGCTTGCTGATGAGGGAATTTGTTCACCAGAGCCATCCTTTTTGTGTGATTTGGTTCACTGTCATGGCCAGTCCTCTCCTTTGGAGACTTCCAAGATGTCCAGACAGATTTCTTTTTTTCCACCTTGAAACCAATTAATTATGTTTCCGACTTCTGCAGGAGATGGTCAAGCTGTTATTTTTGAACTTAAAAAAAAAGGCAGCTTTGTTTTGCTTCCTTGCATGTACAAACGTCTCTTTTGTTAGACTCTCATTTCCTTTACTTGACTAGTTAGCCAACAACTCCTTTGCTCTGTGAAGGTTAAAACTGTCTCCTGTCGCTTTGATTCATTAGCACACTTTAGTGTGAAACATCTCTTATGCTAGCCCTTGTTTTCTGTATCAGCCAGTGCACTAACAAACGTACTCGAGCTTGAGACTAGGCGTGACAGTTATTATCCCCTTTGGGGTGATAATGGGTTTGGCATGGCAGGGGTTGAGGGATCAGTCTCCTAAGCATGCTGCAGCAATTATTCTTTCTGATTTTCAGTTGAACAGACTTTTGAAGATGCTTAATTTGAATTTCCTCAAGCATAGGTGTCTTGGTCATCGAAAGAATTAAATGCTCTGTTCTATGCATACATTTTTATACATCTGTAAATGAATATTCAGAAAGCCCTTCCTTTAAAAAACTGTCACACAAAGTTTGGTTGAAAGATAACCCATTAAACTAGCAGAGCACATGTATAATTTCCTCTGCTTTGCCTTGCCCTTTCAAATTCTTAACTAAAATCAAAACTTAAGGGTTCACAAGTGTATCCAGAAGCTTTTTTTCATTTCTAGATTCTCTGTTATCTAATGAGGAATGAAATCTGACCAAAAATTTCCCGATGTTTTGGAGGATTCTCCACCTATGTTGCAAATTCTATTAGGGTTTTCAGTGCAGTTCAAAACAGCTTCTTTTTCTTGTTTATTTTTAATATTTTTTCTTTTTCAAAAAAGATGCTTAGAAGGGCTTTTTTCCTCTGTTGGACATAAAACTTGTATAAAATGAATATTTTCTGAGAAACTCTAGCTTTCTATTAAAAAAAAATAAAAATCATTGGAATTATTCGATGAATTCAAAAATTACTGGGAGTAGGAGGAACAGACAGCATGCAAATCTAACATCCCTAGCAAGCAAAAGTCCTGCCAACAAACCAAGAAAACCCTCAAACCTCTCCAGAAATAACCAAATGTAATGGGTACTATTATCCTAATACATAACATCCAGTAGTATAAAATGTGGAATGCTGTGATCATCTGTATTTCTATAGCATTCTGGTTTGCTCAGTTTTTGGGGTGTTTTGTTGGGTTTTTTTTTGTAAGGAATTGTACTAAGAAAATTTGAACATATGTCACCTGCTGTTCCATTTCTTAAATTGCATGTATTACTTTTGACTGGTCATAGAGGCAAATATTTTTTAATATTGAAATAGTTGGCAATCAAACTAGTTGGCCAATTACTTGCACACTTTCCTTATGGAAAAATAGAGGACAGATGTAGGCTGCTCCTTGCAATAGTGCTGTGACTCTCAGGAAATGAGTGTTAGAGAATGTGTTGCCATAGGAGCAACTACTGTGGTGGAAAATAGTTAGAAAAATACAGATATTAATGAAAAAATGGATGATAACTGGCAGACATGCACTTTGTGCATAATTGACCAAAAAAGGCTCAGGGATAAAAAACCAAAAATGTAGTAGTGTCCAAACTGGAATTGCTTACTACCAGTCTGCTCCCCTTAGTGCAGCCCCTTGCCCTGAGATTCTGAAAATATACAACCTTCACCTAAGGCTTGATTTTAAGAGGAAAAAAGGGTTTCCCGATTTCCTTGCTTTTTATTTTTAGCAACCCATTCTATTTAAACCCTAGGTTTTGTAAAAGGGATTTTCAATGATTCATTTTCAGACTTTTTTATGTTATCATTCTGCTTTCATAGCAGAAGCAGCTTTGTTAATGTGTGAATTTGAGTACAGAAAATCATTAGGCTAGGCTTTAAACAACATCTTAGATGTGCTGAAAAGTAGGAATTGTAGCGTGGATGTGTTTTGAGGACAGATAAGTGAGTTGAGGTGGGGTTCTTGAAACTATGTGATTTTTTGCGCGCTCACACACTACTGTATCATGTGATATACAAACCATGAGTAAACCAGGTCGTTTCACTTGAGTTTTGTTTGATCATCTGTGCATGGGTTTAAATTGTAACTGGGAGAATGATCTTTGCTGTAACTTAGAGTAAGCAGAAGGGTTTTTTTAGGAGGGCTATCTCTTAATCATTAAAAATTAATAATAGCTTCTATTATTGGAGATGCTAGTAACTTTGGAGAGGATGTATGAGGCAAGGGTATGTTTTGCTTGTGAGAATACATCATTAATTTGCCGGGTCTATGAAAAAGCATAGACATAAAATACTTTTGAGTGCCAGAGAATTCTTAAATCTTTACGTAGAAAGTTCTTCACTAATATCTGCTTTTAAAAAATAAATTAATGCGTGGGTAGCAAGATACTTATACTGCATTCTGTGTGTATACATGTACTGTACTATTGCTGTCTGAAAAAGTTCAGAAATCGTGTGTCATGCTGTCCTGAGGTCTCTCTCAGAAGGTGAACACAACCTCAGATGGGTTTTCACCGGGCTCTGGCTTGTCCTGAGTGACTAACCTAGGTAGAGAAGATTGGGTTTGAGTGTCCCCTCCTAGCAGTTATCCTGTTGGAGTGCCTTTATGGGTTTTTTTTTTTTTTTAGTTTTTTGGGGTTTTTTTAAAATTTTATTTTATTCTCTCCTATTTTAAGGAGGTGAATGAGTTCAACCTTCAGCCTTTAGGAGCTTATGGACTTGTCTGTGTTTTTTGATGATTGAATAGCTTATCTATAAAGTATCTGTGTTCCACAAAGCAGTTGTAAAACTTCCTTACAGCAATAATTGCAACGCATAGCACATTGAGAGATTAGATCCCATAGAAAACAACGTGTATCCATGTAGAACACATGTCCTTTTGAAGTAAGAGAATCTCTTGTACGTTAGGTTTATACCTTTCTTGGCCCCGTCTCAGAGTTCTCTGTTGTGGTAGCCTCTGGAACATATATAATCTCTCCCTGTAGTACTTTGAGAGATTTATGGCTAAACAGCAGTTGTAAATGTCACCTGTAAAGCTTTTTCCATATTTTGAATAAAACTGGTGATTGTTGGACATCAGAAATTCTAAGCCAGAATTTATCTATCTCTCACTTTATTTGCATACACATATTTTTCAGTTCCATTTTTTCCCCTCTAGTACCTTCTCCTTTTTAGTTGTTGTAAGGAAAAATTTGACTTTTTGCTTGATCGTCTAAGCATCCACCAGCCAGAAATCAGAGTAAGATTTCTTGTTTTGTGTCTCAGGGTTTACTCTTCCAGCATAACAAGAAAAATCAAAATATCTCATTGGAACTTCTTCTCTCTGTGGTTTAGCACTTCATTCCTCACCCAGCAAAGTATGCAAGTATATATTTAACTTCCAGCATGGGATCCATCCCCTTGCTTGTTTTCACTAGGCTGTGCATCTTTTCAAAGCTAATCACATTTTTTACCAGTGTTTCAGTCCAGAAAGAAAGGTCTCAGACAAAGGAAGAAAAGTCTGTCTGAGACCTTGAATCTGGTGTGCATTGGGAGCAGAAGAATAGGCCTGGTATCCAGAGTCCTTACCTCTAGAGGTATGATGTCAAACTTGTACAGAACATGTCCATCCATTGTCCATCTCTCTTCTCATGCTCAAGACTAGGAAAAAAAAAAAGAAAATCTCAATTCATTAACTTGTTATAAATGAAGCCAGACCAGAAGGGAATCTGTCTGGGAAGGAGGAGTGTAAATCACCATGTTCAACAGCATTTTTGTGCTTAGTAACACTGAAAAAAATAAACAGGTATGTGAGATAGTATTCCAAGGCAAACATGGTCCATGGGTCTGCATACAGAAAGTATAAGCAAGAAAGGGAATTATTAGACTTACAACTTGGGTGTACATACTTTGAATTTCTTGTCTCTGTCAATTATTTGTTTCAATTGTTCAATGTGATTATTTAGTCTAAGAAAGGAAAAGCTGTCCTTTTGTTGTGAGAAAAGTATTTATAAAGAGGTGTTTTGAATAGTATTTTTATTTAACAGAAAAAACCTAATATCACCTAATACTATAATAACTAATATAATAAAAATCAGGATAAAAGCAGACATAGCTGTAGTTTTGTTTGGGGGTATTATTTATTTTGTTTTGTTTTGAACTGACTTTAATTACCTTCTTGAAAAACTTTCTAAGGGTGAAAACTTTCATGGTGTAAAATAACTTCACATCTTATAAAAAACCCAGAAGTTGGTGTGTCTTTCTGAAAGCTATGCTGTAGCTCAAACAGAAGATACAGATTTGGTGAAGGAAATGCAATTATTTTGGGGAAAACATGTATGATGTGTAAGAGGCCAGAGCAGATACCAGAAAGGACCGTTAAATCCATGATGTGTACTTGCATGTCTTACTGAGGAAAAACAGATTTTTCTAATACCTTTTTTTTTTTTTTCCTCTCTTTAGAAGAAAGCATTTGTCTCTCCTAAAGTTAGCTGATGTAGTTAATATAGTTTTATAGCCACCCACATAGGTACAAAATGTGTTGTATTTATTTTGGAGTAGAAATAGTAGTTCTGCAAGAGTCAGATTCTTGTCCTTGCCTCAGCAGTGGTCTATCCTGGTACTATCAAACATACAGATAGAGGCAGGTGGAGCCTTAGTTCAGAGAAATAAGTTCCAGGGTATACGGTTAACATTGTGTACACTAGAAAGCACCCTGCAGAATAAATCCTGTGGTTGTGAAGAAGGGCTCTTGGTAGATTCTGAACTTGTTGAAATGTACTTTAGTTTGTATGTGCAAGGCAGAGAAGTGATTTTATCTTCTGCTCTCTTTTCTACATTAGCAACTGAAACACTTAAACAAAACAAACAAAAAACAAACAAAGCTTTACTGACAGATATTTTTAATATTTTATTTAATATTTTATTTAATGTTTTAAAAAATAACCAGCAGAGCCTGTAATGGATTTATCTGGTGTATTGTTGAGTGATCCTATGGGAATGTGCACCTTCTAAAACAGTGTGGGTCCTGCATAGTGAGTTTTAACTTTATGAATCCCAATGTAACTAATTAAAAGGGAAATGTTTTTAGTAACAATATGTGAACTCGCAGAATAATTGGGTTGTAATTCAATCTGTCAACTCTCCTGCCACTCATATACTCGGGGTTTATAAAGGCCTCTGAAATCTCAGATTGAATTACAGCTTTATTCTGTACATAACCTGGGACAATGTATATCTTAGCATTTTGTTTCTGTGATTGAGGATGTTTATAATCCTGAAAATATTATTTAAGTGTATACTTAGCATAAAATTTCAATTTTATATTTGGAGGAAAAAATTATACTGCAGTGCAATCCACAATTTTTTATTTAGGTTTTACACCAGTTAGATTAGGGCTTTCATTTTGGCTGTTTAAATGGATAAACTTTATATTGTGTTGTGTGTATGTGAAAGATTTTATTATATATTTGTATTTCAGGTAAAACAAATGACTGGCTAGAGTGTTTACATTTTGTTTAATACATAGTTGGGTTTACTATTGAAATACAGTGTTACCAGTTGCCATAAAATTACCCTTCAACCTTATTTATGGCGTTTTCTTAACACAATAAAGTCAGTTATAGAACAGAGCTCAAGCTATTTGTGTATGTCCTGTGTTTACAGATTTTTACTCCATTCTCTCAAGGCAGTTCTTAAATATTCTTTATCCCCAGGTTGCTGAGTCAAACCATGAAGGATCATTTGGTAAGAGTGGCTAATGAAGCAGAATTTATCTTGAGCAGACAGAGAGCAGAGGATATTAACCGCCATGCTGAATTTGAGGTAAGAAATAAAATCTTAGGAAAAAAAAACCAAAACAAGCCAACCAACAAAACCAAAATCAAAAACCCATAACAAGCGTTGTGTTTGAGGATTCCAGTATGTGATATGGGTTTTTCAGGTATAAAAGGTTCCATGCTGAAAAGCACTTTGCAGTTGTAGGGTGTTTTGATAGTTTGCCACTAACTTTGATGGAAAAACAGGCTGTGCAAAGCAACTGAAAACTCGTCAGAATCTGCAAACTGTAGTTTGTGGGGGAAGGAATTTTATCATACAAATGCTGCTCTTTTCCATGAAGCAAATATCCTTGTATGTGTTAAAGCTGCTTAGCGTGGTAGCTGAGATACAACTCTAAAAAAACCACCTTGCTGAAGATAAATGATAACAGCCTGTTAAGTGCAAGGTGAGAAATTACTTTTTTTCTTTTGGTATCATTTGGTTTTTCACTTAATCACTCTCTAAAAACCGTTTTCCTTATATTTTACATGCCTCAGTGTGGTTTTGTTATGGTTTCATATTTTTGTCCCATTTAAGAGTTTCTAAAATGAAATAATGGTCTTTGTTTTTATAGACTTGTAATAAAAATATGAGCCTTTTTTCTGAATCACTTCAGTCGTACCTCCAATTTTGGGTCTCAGTTACATCATTTATCTCCTTTCTCTGTGCTTTTTTATTGGGTTGTTTAAATGAAAATGAAGTTAAATCTCACTAAATTCATTAATATTCTCCTTAAAGACTACTTAGTCTTTCTTCTGACATGTGATACAGCTTGTGGTTTTGTTTTTTAAAATGAAGCATTAAGAGATTGAAGGCACATTTGTGCTTAACGTATTTCTAAACTGTTTTTCTCTTAAATCTTTACTTGAAAAAATACTACCCAAAGATGAAAGCATATTTGTCTTAGACAGTGCTTATGTTCTGAAGGTCATCTGTGTTGGCCCCAGGATTCAAGCTGTGCGTTGTTTAATAACATATCTGCACTTCATCTAGAGCTAGTTACCCCCTCCTGCAAACAGAGATGTTGTAGGATATCTACAGTACCATTTTGCAATGGTGAAATAGCAGGCGTGTTTCATTTATTACATCAAGGGTTTGGCGACAGTCCTGTGGAGATGAAAAGTGCATCTTTTTACTTCATTGCTTGATAATCATGGGAGTGGGACGTGCTTGACGTGCTTTTAGGCTGGATTTATGCAGAAGCTCCATACGTGACGTGGCATTATTGATTAGATGAACAGCCAGCTTTTCTTCTTCAGATGCAAAACCATTTGCAAAGGTGTTGTGTGCATGTGGGAAGTCTGTGTGAAGTAAAAGGTTCTGTGAGGTAAATACGGGCTATCAATGAACACAGTTGTTCAGTGACAACCTCACTGTTAGCCCTATTTTAGTCTCAAGACACCTTTTATAATGTCAGCAAGAAATTTACACTGAGCATCAACTTACATTTTTCACATGGTCTGATTTTCACACGTCCTGTCAAGTGTACTTGACTTGTTTTTTAAGGGTCTGTAGTATACTTACAGCTACCTGAGTTTAATTTCTCCTTTTCTAAAAGTCACGACAAAGATGAGCCTTGCAGTGTCTGTGTCACATTTTGGACAAGTTTGTATCATGGTGATGGAGCAATCTAGTCTGACAAAATTTTCTGTAGAATACTTTTTCCTTTTTTTTTTTTTTCCCCTCCTTTTGTTATAAATGGAATAAGGATGGTCATTGTAATAGGAAGCAAGAACTCAGGGAAAATAGGTAGTGTTAGGACAGGCACTGCTGAGCTGAACAACTGCACTTTAGACATGCGATGAAAAAAGGAATTGTCATGTGACGTTTTACAATTTGCAGAGTCCAGAGGGGAGGATACCACTCCTATTTGGTTCTTAATTCATGGCAAGTACAGAACAGATAGGTTTTTTCTAGATGTGCCTTTTCTCAAGGCAATTCTCTCTTTTTCAGGAATTTCAGATAAGCTGTTTTGAACAGCAGCAAAACCTGCACATCCAATTCTGTGTCTGGTGGCGAGAAGGGCATCTGTGATCTTGGCTTGGCTATTTTTCTGTTTCTTCCTTTTTGTCAGGAATTTGTCTCCATTTACACTGCAGACCCCTCCTTTGCCTCTGCAGTCCTGCACTCCAGAAGCTTCTTCAAGCTGCAGGTGCTCAGCTTCCCTCACAAGAGATGCAGTCTTCTCTAGAAGGCTTTCCTTACAACTTAGCAACCTGGACAAAGACAAAAAAGTCTTCATCTTTGGTGCCTGGCCACATTTTTTAATAGGAAATAGTATAAGTAACATTACTAATTATGAGCAAACCAGTTATGCTGTCTTCCTTCTAAGCTGGTATTATGAAAAAGACCAAAAAAAGAAATTTCTTTGGAGGTGAAGGATTGGTTGTGAGAGGTTTTCCAATGGCTGAATACAAAGGTCAACCTTTTTATTTCTTTTTTTCTTTTTTTTCTGATCCTTTTTTCACCTGCATTTTCACCTCTGCCTCTAAGTAGTTACATCTACAAACGGAGACTGATGGGGGGAGGTCACAGGGAGACATGAGACATACCTGTTTTACAACGCGAGTAAGCTTCAAGGAGGCCCAATGAAGCCTCATTCCACTCATTTCTCTAGTGAGGTGGCAGGGCAGCACACGTTTTTACAGTGAATACCTAAATTTGAGCATTGCTAACCTAACTTGTAACCCTTATAACCTTAAATTTTGCCCAGGGTCCCTGGGATTTATATGCACAGTTCTCTTAGGCATTTATCAAAATCTCACCCTGAGTGTTTGATAGAGCAGAAGAGGAACCTCTTTATGCCTAAATTCCAACAACTAGCTTCATGTTTCCACCTCGGCTGCTTTCTAGAAATGACCTTGAAAAGCGTGGTGATTCGCACTGTGTCTTGGATGATGTGTGCAGGCTGCCGCCGAGTCAGGCCTACCAGAGTAATTGGATTTGATGTGAGGAGGGGGAGGGAATTTGGTGCTCTAATTGACTTTATTTTATAATTTATGACAGGAGTGCCCATTACCTTGGATATGCCTCCTGTCTTACATAAATCTCTTGGTGTGTTTCTGTGTGAATATACATATTTATAGAATTCTAAGTATGGAAGCCTGCGAGTGTTTTAGGACTGGACTTTTCAAGCCTCGCAGTGGTACATCTTCCTAGTGACGCTTTAATTTGCAATCAGATGGTATTACTATCAGATGGCACTATTGGATTTTGACCAAAATCTGTGATACCAGATCTCGATGCTTGTGTATAGTGTTTTTGATGAATATACGTCCAGTGACATGGGGACTTTTTGGCCTGGAACATTCACATGAAGGAGTAGGAAACTGGGGAGCAGGGACTACACGGAACCGTTTGTAATGTTGCACATGGCCTGTGTGTGTAGAGGAGCAATGGACACTGCAACACAGGAATTTTCAAAAAAGCTTCTAGAACAGATGGAAAAGGATCCTTCATTCTGACTCTGAGAGGAAAACAGATACTGCAGTAATTTATTTATTTTTTTTAGTAAAATGCCACCACTGCTCCAATTTACAAACTAACCTGCCTCCTGAAAATGCCTTTTTAAAAAGATTGTGTGGTGTCGTTCCCTTGAATTTATTTATTTATTTATTTCCTCACAGTTCTTGTCATCCATAGAACTATAATTTACTGGCATTCTTGTTATTGTCCGTTTCCGTTGATTAACTGAGAATTTCACATGACTGTCTCTCTGAATTTGTTATATATCATGCTAGGCAGCTAACTTCTCTGCATGATTTCTCTTCAAGAATTAAATCTAGCATTTCCAGCTGCTGTAAAATTTGTTGCCCTTTTCTGTTCAGTTATGTGGTTTTTTTCACGTGGATGGCTTGGACTTCCTCACAGTTTTAATTCTTTATTCAGTATCAATTTATAGGCTCTGTGTAATAAACTGGATGTTTTACTTCATGGCTCATGCTGAGAAACAAATCTTCATGTTAATACAGGTATTGCCTTGACAGAGGTAAGATGCAAGGCTGGGCAAGTGTTCCAGTAGTGACTTGGATGTAGCTCTTTGCTTTTTGTTTCCATGCCAGAAAACAAAGTTCAGTGGTTCTGTTGATTGATATTCCTGTGTATTCTACACCTTTTCCTTCCCCTTTAGTGTACTAAGCATTAAATGTTAGATGATGTTATTTGTGTCAGAGTAGGTAACAAAAGTACTGCAAATCAATTGTGGCAGAATATCCATAAGTCAAAAAGTGTTTGAGAGCCCTTGAAGGAATTGTGAGAAGGTATTTGGTGTCTTTGTAGTTTCTGTAGATGGTTGTTACCTCCATATGTTACTGCAGGAAGTTTTAATTCTTGACTGGGTCCCTATTCTCAGTTTAATTTTCCAGAAATAGATCTTGCTATAGAACTTGTGCATCAAGTAATCTTTCTGTGGCTCTTAGAACATCCTTTTATATAAGTTGTTTATTCCGCACGCTTAATGACAATGACTTTACTTACTGAAGCGAAAGATTTTGGAACAGTATAAATAGGTATTCTTTCTAGTAGTGTGGGTTATCAGCAATGAACCTTTACAGAATATATGAAGATACTGGATAGTGCAAGTTGTAGGCATCCTGTAGTAAAGTAGCCAAAAGCTAGAGTCCATGAGATTGCAAAAATATAGCATGGCAACACAAGGGATGTTACATGTACCCTCACAGAAAAATAAGACTTTACACATTTCCTTATGAATGAGCTTAACTCTGTCTTATATTAAAATTTACATTTTCAAGTGAGTGTTGCCCTCTGCCTGGGGCAGGGTGTGCATGACAGCCCCCCATCTCTTGGTGGAAGGGAGATAAAAATTAACTTCTAAACAGGTTGTTGGTTGGGTTTTTTTTGAGGTATTATAAACTTTCAACAGCATGTTGAGAATGGAAGAGGGGTTTGGGGTTTTTTTTGTTATTGTTGCTTTTGGTTGGTTGGTTTTGTGTGCTGTTTCTTGTTTCTGTTTTGGTTTTTTCCACTGGAAGATTGCCCAGGTTTGTCCTGCTTTAATATGTTGACAAGTCCCAAACTGGAATGATTAAATTTCTCATATTCCTGAGGTGGCAATTTTTAGGATTCATTGTCTCATGTGAGTTAAAGGATACTGAAATGAAAAGTTCATTTTCTGTTTGAGCGTTCTAACAATTTCCCTGTGCTGTGGAAAGTGTTGGGATAAAGTATTGCCTGAAGGTAAAAGGAGGAATGAAGAATTGTGGTTTCTCTTTCACTATGCTTTAATAAGCAGTGGGAGGAGAAGGAATGAAAACTTGCATTGGAATGCTGAAACTTTTTTTTTTTTTTGGTTCTATCTCAATTTTAAATCACAGAATCACAGAATGTTAGGGGTTGGAAGGGACCTCGAAAGATCATCGAGTCCAACCCCCCTGCCAGAGCAGGA
>WTSP01005375.1:3010-13337 GCA_025331215.1 Actenoides lindsayi | reverse complement strand
GCATTCCTAAGAACTGATTTCTCTTTACCACAGCAGGTTGTTGGGGTTTTTTTTTCTTTCTCCAAACTCCAGCCTGGGTTGTGCCCGAGGTGGGGTTTCCCACCAAGGCTACGCTCTTGGAGGCAGGAACTACATGCCAAGGAAAGCAGCATCAGGGCCAGATCCTGCCCATGGCCCTGGGCAACCCGGCAGGATGAAGCCCCCCTGCCCATGAAGGCTTGGACTTCACCGAACCAAGGTGCCTTTGCTCAGGGCTTTCTTGATTTCCAGGTCGCTCTCCAGCGAAGCACGGATCAAAAGAAAAGAAATACCAAAATCCCACCTCACCGTTAAGGCAGGAGCTCTTTAAAGTTTCCATCTTTCCTAGAGAACTCACACCCTGCTTTTGACCCTGGCCATCATTCTGGCATTTTGCCTCTGCTGCTCTTGCCTTCTCCCCACCCCGAGACAAGGAACAGTCTGTAGGTAAACGGGAGTTTGTTAATTTTTTATGGATGTCAGTCTCTTGACACTAGCTCTAGATAGACTGGGCCCCGGGTCAGTGGCAATGACCCCAGCAGCACTAAAACATGCACAGAGTAAACACTCAGGGGTGGGCAGCGAGGGGGTTATTCCACAGCAAGTCTGTCTCTGCGCTGGCTGCAACCCCCTCCTCGCTCAGCCAGGGGCTGTGGGTGTACTGGGCCAGCCCCCTCTCCCACTCAGCCTGGGGACTGGGTCCTTCTGACGCACCAGTTGGGCCACAGTCAACGAAGAGAGTCCCTGAGTTGCTATTCTGGAGCGTTAAGAACAATGAGCTCTACTTGAGGGACTCGGCATCGCCGAGGAGAAGCCACCTCCCCGGCAGCGGAGGCTTTACACCAACGTCCCTTTCTCCCCCAGCTCCCCAGGGGACAACTTTGTCCACGTGAATTTCTCACCAGCTTGTTTTCCCATCCCAGCCAGGCACGAGGCGATGGATCGTACATCGCAAGCCGAGAGCGATCGCTGCTAAAGCCCCTGGTCCCTGGATGATCAGCCAGTGACACCAGTGACAAAGCTGGGATCAAGATGAGGTATAAGGAAGGAATTTTTGATGCTGAGGGTGGTGAGAGCCTGGCCCAGGCTGCCCAGAGAGGTGGTGGCTGCCCCATCCCTGGCTCCATCCCAGGGGAGATTGGCCGGAGCTCTGAGCACCCTGCTCTAGTTGAAGATGGCCCTGCTCCCTGCAGGGGGTTGGACCAGATGAGCTTGAAAGGTCCCTTCCCACCCAAAATACTCTATGATTCTACAAATGCTTCCACCTAATATCAGGGGTACTCTTGAATCAAGCAGCCTCAAGTACTTCCACAAACATCATCCAGCCTCCCATCGTCAAATGAAGAGCCATCACGAGAGGACACAAGGCAGCACAAGAAAAAAGGGATCTAATGAAAGAGGAGATCAAGGAGCAGAGGGGCATCTCCAACCTTCTCCCATCCCACAATGACCAGGGCTGGGTGCACACGGGAGTCCACACAGCTCCAGGATCTCTGGAGTTGGACTCGACGATCTCCAGAGGTTCCTTCCAACCCCTACCATTCTATGACTCTATGATCTCCTGAAGCACCTTCCTGGGGTCTCCATCCTCCTCCCCCTTGCACCAGCACAGTCCCGGACCATGAAGCTCCCGGTTCAGCAACTGGACCGAACCCCCAGCTCCTTAACAAGGTTTTCTCAGCATCACCAGATGTGTCTTGTTCGTCTGTTTGGTTTTGCTTTTTGTTTGTTTGTTTTTGTGGGGTTTTTTTTCCAGGCCAGAGCACCCAGGGAAAGATCAAACACTGGCACGCAGGCTGCCCTTCATGGAGAGGGCTGTTTACAGGATCTTGCTCCCATCTCTTGGGTCTGAACGAGAAATTTAATTCTGGGCTCTCAGATTTTCTATCTGCACAGCTGGCTCCGTAACAGGAATTCTGCACGCATGCTGGGTATAAGCCGGGACTACTTTAACATCTAATTTCAGCACAGCAAGAATTAGCTCATCCATAAATGACAGCAGGCCTGCAGCTCCTCTGTCCTCTCAAATGCCCAAAGCACAGATTAGCGATAAAAATATCTGATTTTCTAGATGCTATACTTGATAATAAGCTAGTGAATTCCCCTGGATGGATTTCTTAAACAGTCCCTTTTACTCAACAACCTGCCCTCCCCGAGAACTGCAGTTCCCAAGGCTACACCAGTGGACAACCCCCACCCCCCTCCCCATTGCCATCTGTCCCCCCTAGACCCCAAGGTACGGCTCCACTGGGACAGTTAATAGCAAGGATTAGTGAGCTAACCAATATCATGACTCTCTCCCCTGTACTTCCCTGGTCTCCATTACTGCCCAGAGCGCTGCCGGAGCCGTCTGAGCACTTTGCAGTCATTAACGTCCCCCCCCACCCAGAGCACGAGGGGCCGGCAGCCCCATCCTGCACACGCTGCTGCTGAGGCTCCATTTCCCCAAGAACCTGCAAAGAGATTCAGGGGAGAGACCTGCCCGTGGGGCAGAGCAGCCCATCAGCCTTTGACTCCTTCCTCAGCCTCCTCTTCCTCAGGAACGGAAGGAAAGAAGGTGTTTAAAGGGACGTGGGAATAAGTAAATAAGTATAAGCGGACTCGGAAGCCAAGGAGACACCAAAACGTGTCAATATTGTACCACGAAGGAGGTTCCCACACCAATCCCTGGGCTTCCAAGGTGAAGAGCATGGAGGAGACCCTGTAAACTGCCTTCTACAAGAGCCCCTCTTCTCCCGTCACTCAGCCCTTCACTCAGCCTTCATCACTCCCATCCTCAGGCTTGGTCTGAGGGAAAGGTGGCCAACGTGCCGAGCTGCATCCCAGCCTCACTGGGAAACCTGCTTCCAGAAAGGGCAGTGGAGCTGAGTGGGGCGCTCAGCTCTTGGGCAGAGGCAGGTAAAGGCTCCACTCCCCACGCTCCCAGCCCGAGCAGCGGTGAATAACGCACAGGACCCCAGAGGAAGCGGAGAAAAATGAGGGGATGCCCAGAGCTCTAATAGGGAGGCAAAGGTCCCCGCCCAGGTAGGAGAAAACGCGCAATAAAATAGCCCGATTTGGCTTAACAGGTAATTACAGAGTTAATAAAACCAGGCTCCTTGACACGATAGGTCCTCCCGATACAGGCTGTGTCATGGGCACTAAGTGACTTTTTACGTCGCTGATCATTGATCCAGCAGCCGGTAACAGCTCCGGGCTGGATCGATGCAGCTGTCGGGGGCTGGCAGCGAAGCCGCGCGCTCTCAGACCGCAGGACATTCCACATGAAGAAGTTTACTGCTCTTGCACTGTGACCTGTTTGGAAATGAAACATCTGGCCATTTACCACTCCTGCTTTTAATACAAAGATTAATCCGTGCTATGAACTATTCGCCAGAAAGATCCATTTGCCTTTTTTTTTTTTTTAAAGCAGAGAGTTTTATTGCAAAGGGAAGTGGCAGCTTTTCATGTTTGTGAAGTTTTGCTTTAATTGAAAAGTTCTGGAGCTTAAAAAAACACGACAACAAACCACCCAAAACTCATACAACAAGCAAGTTTGGGTCAAGGACCACACCTTTGAGACAGTCTCTCTCCGTCCTACCAATTCCCCGACCGAAACTTTTTAGTGTTCCATTTGAAAATGAAACCTGAAGATTTTTGCTACTGAGACTGGTTTTATGGTGAGAGGGGTTTGCTGTGGAGACCCTCCCACACGATGCACGAACCCCAAGAGCTTGTGAGGAAAAGCAGGTTGGTTGAGCAGACGATGGATGAATTCCCATGGATGGGACCCCAGCCCAAAGCCACCCTTAGGGCTTGGGCACGTGGGGTCTGGCCAGCCTGGGGTGCTACAAGCCACAAGCCTGATGGCCACGGGCCCTGTGCCAAGACATGGAACTTCATTCTTCTCTGTTGAACACAGAACTGCACAAAAATCGTGACAGATTAAATCCTTTAAACCAATTTCTGTTAAATTTGGCTGAAACCGGCCGAGAGGTTAAAGAAGTCCGAGGGAAGGTGGGAGCACCCAGGCAGGCGGGGTGAGCAAAAAACTTCACCCCGCTCAGAAAACCTGGAGAAAAGAAAAAAATTAAAGCAGCAGGTTTCTGGCAGGAAGCAAAGGCTGCTGTAAATATTTCTCCTGGTTCGATGTCCCCAGGTAAAAATACCTGCAGGGCAACGGAGGCCGTGGAGTCACCCCCAGCCAGGGACAGGAATGTCACCACAGCTCAGTGCCTCGATCTCCACCCGCTCAGCACAGCACACCTGGGGCTCACGGTCGAACCACCCAAACCAAAGAAATCCGGCTGGGTTAATATTTAACAGTGCCACCCGGGCATCTTTAAACATTACCCACGCTATATTTACAGCTTGCTTTAGAGTTACTCCAGCTCGAGAAAGTTTCCACCGAACCAGTCACCCGTGCTCGGCCTGAGCGTGCGTTTGGAGTTGCTGGGCAGAAAGCGATTCATCAGGAGCTGGAATTCAGCGTGGCCTCGCATGAGCAGCTCGGACCTGATGGATAGGAAGCACGGTCTGCTGGGGCCAGCACCAGACTGGAACTGGGGTGACTGGGCTCAAACATCTGCTCTGCCACCGAGTCCCCACCGGCCCCGGGTGTGTCACTGAGCCTCCGATGTGCTTCTGCTCCCCGACTGTCCCACGGGGTGTGGTTGGTGTGGAAGGAAAGATGTGCAAGTAAAAAGAGAAGGGCTTGTAAGGTCCCTATAGCCATGGGAAAAAGAGGAGAGCTGGATGAACAGCCACCCCAGCCACTGCACAGGGGGTTGATGGGGAAGAGGCCTCCAACTCTGGCTGAGTAACCTACCGGTTAAATCCCTTTAACTCTGCAGAGCTGGCTCAGCCTCACAAAACATCTCTGGCAAAACCAAGGATTGGGTCCTAATGTGAGGAAAGAGCTGCCCTTGCTCCTAACCAGGAGTCTGTTCCAGCCCTTGTACAAGTCACCACTCCAGTACTGCAGCTATGGAGACACAGAGACACAGGTTTCCTCTACTGGGGTTGCACTGCCTTGGGGAACTGGGAATTTCTGCTGTTGATTTTGCACATTAAGGTCTCATAGTCCCCATCCTCAAGGATAGGGCAAGCCCCGAGTTACCTTCTGGGACCCAGAACCAGCAGCGTTGCACCGAGGCCAAAATGCAAAATACTTCAGTGCAAAGCTGTGGTCTGTAACTTATTTCTATCTGGAAAAAGAAGGAGGTGGGGGGGGGAGGTATTTCAGCATCCTTTGCAGAAGAAGCGCATGAAGCTGAACATATGCTCGATAAACACATCTCCCTGGACCAGACACATCTGTCTGGCTCCTGAATTAACAGTTTCTGAGCCTGGCTGGGGTAGGTGACTTGACTCTCAGCCATTACATCAACTATTTCCCTACAAGAAGACAAGCCTGTCAAATTTTTACAGCCTCACATGTAGAGACCAGATACCGGGGCACACGCTGCGGGACCAGAGAAACGAAAAACATCCAGTTGCTTCTTTACAAGCATTCCCACTTTAACTAAATATTTGCAATATGTTTATACAGAGTGAGCCGCATGACCTTTTATAGAGCGAGCTGAGCAAGCAGGAGCTCCCCAGCCCTCGCTGTAAGCCAGTCACCTACAGAGTCCCAGCAACCGTGTTAAAAATCGCTGCAATTATCCCCCCCCCCCAGCCCTCGTTTCGTCGAGGAAGGAAAAACCACGGCTGCTCTGGCAAGAGCATTGCCAAAGCTTCAGCTAAGTTGTCACGGGGCTTGGTGGTTTTTTTTGCTTCCCTAAAAGATTTCTGGGAGGCACAATCAAGCTCGATGCAAACACCCAAAAGCTGTGGCACGCAAATCATTAACCGGGAGCTCTGCAAGTGTCGGGAGTTACCAGGGACAGCCACCCTGGCGTGGGACCTGAGATCTGATACCAAACTGGTTTAAAACCAACCCAGTCTCCCCCCCCGCAGACGTGGCTTTGGCTTTCGGTACCTTTTGCATACAAAAGCATATCGTTGAAGAGCGCCCATAGGAGCGTTTCACACCAGTCCGAAGAGCAGCCAGACCAGGGGGGCTGCACCCACTTGAGACAAAGGTGTCTAGAAACTGGATTCAAACCCCTCTGGCCCCTTGGCCGGGTGCTTGGGCTGGTTCAGGGGATCAGGGTTCAATGTGGCCCTTTCACTCGCACCCTCTCGGTTAAAATTGAGAATTTATTCCATTTTTTATTCCATTTCCGTTTCTTCCATTGTTCCGTTTATTTATTTATTTGTTTGTTTTATTCCATTTATTCCATTTCCCTTCACGGGATCATCCCCTCCGGACCCTGGCGGGTTCACCTCGCTGCCGCCGCGGCCCCGGCTCGCCGAGAGCCCCTCCGCGCGCTGCCTGACGGCAAGCGCAGCATCGGGTACCGCACAAAAGGACGGGGAATCTCTAGAGCCCTTCAAATGTCTTATAAAAACTCCCCTGTATAAATAACATCCGTATGGAAGTCGAGGTCCCTGCAGAGATCAGGGCCCTATCACGCCGGGTGGTTTATGGACGCGGCGGAGGAGCCCGTCTGTGTTCAGAGGAGATGATATTTTAAACAGAAGATAATGAACCTCATTTTGCAGGTGGGGACAGAGACATAAAGAGAATTTGCACGCGCAGAACCCGTTGCTAAGCCAGACGCTGCGCTCAGATCCTCTTCGAGGTCCCGTCCACTGCCCCAGCCACCAAAGTGTCCTTTTCTACTGTCGGGTGACGTTGCCAAGTTCCTCTGGAAAATAACCCGCCCCGTGACGCGGTGAAACTGCTGTGCTGGGGCGAGTTCTCTGCTCTGTGGTACCGGTGCAACCCTGCTCACTTCAGCCTCTGAAAGCCAGGCTCGATTTGGCCCTCGGGCACCTCCAAAAATAATTGGAGGTGAGAAAAACACAATAGCTTTTAAAAGTATACATAAAATATTAACAGAAAAAAAAAAAAACAAAAACCCCAAACCAGATAAATTATATATGTGTGTACAGTGCCCAGAGATGCCTCGATTTATACGCCACGGTTTCCTTGAGAGCAGCACAGCTCCAGGCAACCGAGATGAGAAGTCAAGCTGAACAGCAATACCGTATCCCAGAGATGGTGACATCTTATAACAGGGAACAGAGGTGCCCCTGGGGCACCCCGTAAAAATGATGACCGAGCGGCAAACCAACAATGTCAGTTAATTCCACTGAAATTAGCGGTAGTTTCCTCCCCTTGAGCACGCGGAGAGGTGCGATCGGAGCGGGGAGGGGGGAGGCACGTGGAAAGAGCCGAGCTGTCGGAGGGGCTGGATCACACAAACGCTTCGGGGGGACCTCCAACCAACCAAAACTATTCCAGGGTTGCGGGTTTGATGGGTTTATAAAAACAAACAAGCAAACAACAAAAAAAAAAGAAGGCTGTTGAAATGATTGCTCTATCTCGCCTGTGGAAGCTTTAAAAAAGAAACCTCGCTTCTTCTTTAACGACATTTTCCTCTGTAGAGCCCAAAATGTGCCCAGAAGCTGCTCGGTGCTGGTGGAGCCAACGCGGGTTTCCCAGCAGGGAGGGGGTGGCAGCATCTCCACAGCGTTTCCAGCGGCCAGGGGATTTCACACGGGTCTAATCACTCAGCGAACCCTGTCCTGGAAAAAAAACTTCGGTCCCGAGATGGATTCGTAGATGCTGTAACCCCTGCTGTGATTTATCTGAACTGGATACCAATAATTCCGTTAGTACATACTTCTAGAGTGAGTCTCGTTAAACCAGAACGGATCTGGTTTGTGTTGGTACAACTTGTTTACTTCCTCGGGAAGCGTTCTGGTCCCAGTGACTCCACGTGAACGGGCCGTGCGTCTTCACGCGCCGTTAAAGCAGCCCGGGAGCGCGCAGACGTGCCTGTCGTAGATGGAGGCTCCGAGTCTTTAAAAAGACAATCCCCATTCAAAAAAGTACTTACACACATGGCTAAGCCCCGCTGACTTAATTCGTTAAGCGAAGGCTGGTTTAAGCATACGCTTAAACATTTTGCTGCGGCTGAGGCCGCGGAACTGGGGAGTTGCTCTGCCAAGGGGGGAGCAGCCACGGCAGCGAGGACCGCGGGGGGAAGAGCTGCGTGGACCAGGCTGGAGAAGCAAAGCCTTATTAAATAAAAAAAAGCAAGCCAGACCATCCTTTTAAGAAGGGGAGAGTCACCGAGGATGAGCTTTAAGGGCAACTAAATCGGGGAGCAGTTTGCTTTGGCTTTGCGTCCTTGGGCTGACGGCTCCGTGCCTCAGTTTACTCCCACCCCAAGGCGGTGGGAATCACGACCCCGCTTGTCTTCCTCTAACCATCATCCTAAAACCCACTTTACTCCAAACTCCTCCTCTTTAAATGCAAAGATAAGAGACGGAACATCCTCTAGCGATAACGAGACAAAAGGGAAAACGCTTGGAAATTCAAAATGAAAACCAAAAGCCTTTTCGTCGGGTCCTCCTGCTGAAGTTTGGGAACAGATGAGGCAAACAGGGTGACATATCACAGGCATCCAGGACATTTGTAATGCCAGGGTCAAAATGCCATGCACAGAATTGTGCCTTCTCCCTCCGGGCAAAGCTCTCCCAGGCGGATTTTCAGCTGGTGTAAATTGCCCAAAGCCCATAATGAAGTTATGACAATTTACAGCAGCTGAGGATCTGTTCCTCTAATGAAGAGAAATACTGGGAGGAGGGAATGAATTAGTTTCAAGTAAGAGCTCATCGCAGAGCACGCCCGAGCATCTTTAAGAGATCCCTAAGAACCGTTCCCTTATCTAAAGGGGAAAGAACAACGATGCCCCTTCTCCCCTTCGGCTCAATAAAAAGCTTCTCAGACACACAAGGGGAAAACCGATCTGGAAGTAAGCAAAGATGTAAATAGGATTTAAAAAAGGGGCTTCGCTCTTCTTCTGGGCTGCGGGTTGTTTTTTTTCCTGTTTCCCTCAAACAGGAAAGCCAGCCACGCTGCCCATATTTCACTCCTGACAGTCCCTTCCATCACTGGAACAATAGCCCCGCGCGGCTGACCAGGGTCACAACCACACCGGCGCTTTCCCAACGCCGCCGTATCGCCAGAAACCATCAGTCTCTATCTCCGATTCCCTTCCTGCGATTCTCTCAGGAGCCCTCTCGCCAAGCCTTGCCCGCTTCTACAGAATATCTACAAACATCCAGGCAAAAAGGGACCCGCACAAAGAGCGCAGCTGTAAAACCCCGTCATCCGGAGACGGCCTGGGCAGCGCCAGTTCGCTGCTTTGCTGGCAAGATCCTATATACCTACAGATCAACTCTCGGGGAAGCGGCTCCTTCCTTACAACCCACCCTCTAGAAAAATAAAATACCCCGTCTGTGCGCAGGGAGCACATCTGTCCTTTCCACCCGGGACACCCCCGTTCCCTGCTACAGGTGTCCCAGGGATCGGTCGGAATAAATATTTCAGCCGTACGAGGAAGAGCAGAGTTAGGTGTCGAGAGCACCGCGGAGCACAACTGCCCCGCGATTGAATTTAAATGAATTACGCCTGTAGTAGAGTGTGAGCAAGGTAGGAGACACTTGGAGACGGGGGATATTTCAGCCACCCAAGATGGGAAAGAGTATTTGAGGAGATTTGAGCGGGTGTTTTTGGGCACTGGAGTCAAATCTTTCGGGCCACGAGGAAAAAAAAAAACAAAGCCAGAAAGGTGGTGATAGGAGGCAAAAGGATAAAGAGAAAGTAACTCCTTCCCACTCCCTGTTTGTAAAGCTCTGCATGTCCTGAACGCCTCCAAACCCCTCCAGCAATGTGAAAATACATTCAAATGGAAGCCACACGATGCAAAATCTAACCTGGCTGGCTTAAATTCAGTGTTACTAATAATAACGAGAGCCTGACGAATTTCAGCCTTGATTTCTTAGCGGTCTTTTTTTTTTTTAAGCTACCCTAAGTTTTTGAATGTTCACCTCTTGTATTTTTTCTAAAGGAAGGAAGGAAGGAAAAAAAAGTCCAAAGCTCTTCAGCCGAAAGGACTTTTAAAACATCTGTCATGGTAAATGTGTAAAACAAAACCAGGCAGGGGTGAACTCTCCGTCTTTATTCACTGCGCTGCCCGGCAGAGGCAAAATTCACGCTCCGTAAGTTTTTCTGGGAAGCATTTGTAACAGAGATTTTTTTTATGATTATTATTTTTTTTTTTTAATTAATGATTATTCTTTTAAAAATTGTTTCCATTAAAAATCAAAAAAAAAAAAAAAAAAAAAAAAGTGTTGTCAGGATGCTTAATTATTTGCCCAGATAAAAAAGACAGAAAATGACCCAGCTTGGCAATGAATTTTCATTTTG
>WTSP01005374.1:107393-114171 GCA_025331215.1 Actenoides lindsayi | reverse complement strand
GCCTATCTAGATCCCTTTGTAGAGCTTCCCTACCCTCCAGCAGACCAACACTTCCACCCAGCTTGGTGTCATCTGCAAATTTACCAAGGGTGCACTCTAACCCCTCATCCAAACCACTGATGAAGATGTTAAACAGGAGTGGTCCCAGTACTGAGCCCTGGGGGACACCACTTGTGACTGGCAGCCATCTGGCTTTAACTCCATTGACCAAAACTCTTCGGACTCGTCCATCTAGCCAGTTTTTCACCCAAGAAGGAAAGTGTATGCTCATCCAAGCCAAGAGCAGTCAATTTCGCAGTGTTTGGGGTGACACAGGCTTCACCAGATGATGCGCTAAATCTGATTGTTATTGATGTCAGTTTTATAAACTGGTTAAAAACCCCAGAGATTCTGTCTTGCATCCTTCAACTGGCAAGTCAAAACAGGAAGGAAGACCCCAAAGCCAAGCTTATCCACAAATAAAAGGAATTAGTCTAAGAACAAGCAGAGATTAAAAAAGTTCAGGTTTTGTTTGTCAGCCATTCTGATGAGTGAGTCAATACTGCACATGTAGATTCCAAGAGAAAAAGCGTAGGTCACACCACTCTCACCGCCCACCAGTGAATTTTCATTTAAGAGGTGCTGAATAAAGTTTATGAAAAAAGTGTACCATAGTCTGGAGGGTTATTCTGAAGATTCTCGAAAGCTTCAAAAATTGTTTGGACAAGTTATGTCCCAGCTACTGAAGCAACTTAGTAAGACATGAAAAAGTAAACACACCAATTAAAAAATGGTCCTCTGATAACATGTGTGAGTGATCTAAGTCACCTGTTCATTTTCATGGGACACCCCAAAACATGCAACTAAATTGTAATGAATTTAATAGTTGACATAGACAGCTCTGTAGCTTACTAATAACTGTAAAGTATATAGTCCTTTTATTCTCATAGAGTGGTGTTTCTTGTATGGGTACGAAGGACTGTTATCTTCCACAGGTACTTCCCATGTAACACAGTTTAAAAAAACAAGGACAAGAAAACCAGAAATGCTCATCACCATAATTAACTGTAACTAGACCATCACAGTATGAGTAGTATACCTTACTATATGTAGTTCATTCATGTTAATTATTCTGTGTGATATAATCATATAGCTCTGGAAATGATCAACTGGTGACTTGACATGGGGTGGGGATAGAGCACAAGAGTGAAGCTACCATTTTCCCAGTTTCCCTGCTTACTATTTGAATGGTGTCTCCTTGTTTCTCACAAGTGCAAGGCGTCCACACTGATTGTTACTGAGTTATCATCACACAAGTCAAACTCTCAGGTTATTAAAATCTTCCTTGCAATGTCAGTTATCCTAAACACAGATATTTAGATGAAGACTCAAGGCATACATTTTAAATAAAACATGAAGAATGGATACTTCCAAGCAAGGCATCCTTTCTCAATGAAAACTGTCTGCAAACTGTTAAAAAAAAAAAAAAAAGAACTTTTAATACAGACTGACTTAAACGATCACCTTCAATTGACTAAAACTTAATTTTTCTACACTGGAAGAAATTGGCGAAAACCACGGATTTCTCTAGTGGGAAACCCTCTCAAAGTGCTTATTTTTACATGTAGTTGAAAGAAATACTGGTTTAAATAAAAATAACAGGTTTCTTGCTGCTGGAGGAAAGCAAAAGGTGTTGAAGCATGGTAGTAACCTATGCAGTAACTACCTATAATAGAAAGAGCTCCAATTACAATGTAAGTAAAATGGTGACTGGAGTATTTTTCATCAGGGAGAGTATACTCTGGTGAGTTATGGCTCAGACAGAGATTGATCCTGGACACCAAGAACTCTGCTGAACCCAGGAAAAAATGTGAAAAGATACTCTCACAAAAGTGACAAAGTGATCTTTCCATAGTTCCATTCTCTAACAGAAAAGGAACATCTGGTATTTAGGCATTAGAAAAGGACAGAAACCTGGTTTTCACCTCTGTTTCTGCAAAAAGTTGCACGCCTTTAGGTGAATCTCTAGGTGTTCTGTTAACTTTAGCTCCCATTCTGTAAATTTAAGGCATCTGCAAACAGTGTTGGGTGTCAATACAAAATTACTAAAGCAGTGAGGCACTAGACAGTCTAACATCATCATCTACTAAAAAAGAAAGAAAAAAATAATAAAGTGTCCTAAAGATTAGCCCTTCCCTTAGGGGCTAGAAGTAAGTTTGATTCCTGTTCCCCTTGCCCCCCAGACGTACACATCTATTCAGGCAGAACTATCTGGTTATATTTGGAGTTTTGAGTGTTCACATTCAACAAGTTAAGAAATCATACACTTAACCTTTCAAACTTTACAACAAACTCTTCAAAACAACACAGACAGACAAACTGCATGCCGCTGCTTTGCCCTGGCACCAAAATACTAAAGCAGGTCAGGTATTTCTTTAAAAATTAAATGTATTATTTTACCAAATACAACAGAAAGGACAAAAAGTAGTTTGTGAGGTTCCAAACTGGCACAGCAAGAGATCTTGTGATAAAAGGTCTTTCAGCCAAAAGTCTGTAGGAAGCTCAGAAGCAGTGCTAAGTGATGGCAAGCCTCACAGGAAAACCATGCATTTACTTTGCCACATTTCTAAGTAAATTCTGGAGGGTAAGCTGGAAGAGGAATGTGGTATTGTTATTAATAGCATGAGTACCTCCAAGTGCAAGGGATATTTTGTCTCTAGGACAAAAGAAAAGCAGCTGGTTGTGACAGGAAGACATGGAACACTCCCATGAAAAACCTTCCTTAACAGCCATCTACTGATCAGAGCAACATTTTGACAATTTCACAGTTTGTATAAGCTTTTAAAAAGAACTTCCTCACTTTTGTCCCAGAGTAGTAGTCTAATGATTTATAACTAGTAGTTTTTCACTAGAAAGATAACTTAACTTTTCTGAGAAGTTCAACGTATCTGACATCACATACTGTACTTGGTGTCCCCCAAGGGAAGCTACAATGTGGAATCAATGTATATAACATTTACTTTTCTGAACTTGAGATGCCTTAATGAGAAGTACAATGATACAAGACAAACCTACTTACCACAAAAAAAAAATAATTAAAAATCCTAAATGTTACAAAGCCTTACCAGAAACATCTCCCTCCTTTCTAGCGATAAGGCAGAACATATGGGTGCTGCAGCATAAAGCTACACAAACCTTCAAGCCAGGCACTCATGTATGTGTTTCATAGGTGGGAATCCATTTGGCAGATAGATTGAGAAAGAAAAGAGCATGGCCTCAGAGTGTAGAAAAGCAAGAAGCTTCAGCACAAGACTTCCTCCCCTCTTCTGTATGCCAATAATTGCAGCTACAGCACTGCCACAAAAATACAACCTGTATATGGTGGTTTGACCCTGCCTGGATGCCAGATGCCCACCAAAGCCACTCTATCACTCCCCTTCTCAATGAACATAAGAGAGAAAAATTTAATGAAAAGCACATGGGTTGAGGTAACGACAGGGAGATCAATAGAATCCATCAAGGGCAAAACAGACTAGTTTGGGGAAAAAAATTAATTTGATTTATTACAAATCACCTTCCTCCCACCACTCCCTTTTTCCTGGGATTAAATTCACTCCTAGTTTTCTCTCATTGCTTTCAGCAGCACAGGGGAACAGGGAATGGGGGTTGCTGTCAGTTCCTCACATGTTGGTTCTGCTGCTCCTTCCTCTGCATGTGGTGGACTCCTCACACTCCATCCCTGCTCCAGTATGGGGTCCTCTGTGGGCTGCAGGTGGATATCTGCTCCACCATTAACCTCCACAGGCTGCAAGGGGACAGCCTGCCTCACCATGGTCTTCACCATGAGCTGCAGGGGGTTCTGCTCTGGACCCTGAAGCACCTTCTCCTCATCCTTCTCTACTGACCTTGGTGTCTGCAGGGTTGTTTCTCTCACATATTCCCATTCCTCTCTCCAGTTGCAATTGTACTTGCACACTTTATTTTTCCCCTTCTTAAATATATTATGACAGAGGCGCTACCACTATTGCTGACGGGCTTGGCCTTCACCAGAAGCAGGTCCATCTTGGAGCCAGCTGGAGCCGGCTCTGTTGGACATAAGGGAAGCTTCTAGCAACTTCTCACAGAAGCCCTGTAGCCCCCCCACTACCAAAAGTTTGCCAGGTACACCCAATACACCAAAACAACAGGTAAGAGGGGAAGAGAGAATTTCTGTAATGGGACAGACATTTCAGAAACTTTTCAGATAGAACTAGTGACATCAGAACTTGAATTTCAGCAAGATGGTTCCTGATGACAGCACAAGGGTTGTAAAAATATGTGATCAAACTGGACAGGTCAGATAAAACTATGTCATTGCTCTCAAAAATACTAGTTTCCATTCAAAGAGGTGAACTTCCTTCCATTAGGAGTGTTATATATGGTGAACAGATGTCTACTGAAATTCTAGTCAAAATGAAAAACTGTAGATGTTGTCATATATTGCCAACACCGACATTAGAATAAATAATACCACCATGCTCTCCACAAGGAAACTATGATTTTTCACCTTCTTGATAAATTCAAGACTCTTGCTAGTAAGGGTGTGTACTGTGAAGTTCAATACAGCCAGTTGGGAAAGTTTAGTATTTCCTTTATTCTTACAGCTTTTACAAAAGACACATTTTTCTTCATTGTCTTTTCATTATAACCTTTCATCTTTTATTCACCAAATTTATATATCCCACTCAATTTTATCTTCACCGTTTAAGTCTGCAATGGAAATTGTCTGTTGAAAGGATGTCATCTTCAATACTTCATTTCTTCACAAGACTTCAAGATTATATTATCTACATTAGGTCATCAATAACTTTTTGTAAGGTAGATGTATTCAGCCAAGAACTGTCAATTCTCTTGTTACGGCTTACATAAGTACAAAGGAATACTACAAGTTCAAAATTTTTATTTTCTTTTTTCGCAGAAAGCTGGGGGAGGTGTTTTTTTTAAGAAAAATATTTGAGTGGCCAACAACAAATAGCTTCGTACATGTAGTACAACTAACCAGAGGAGCTGTCTCAAGCAGAAAATTCCTTTTTATCATAGCTAGGTCATTGTTTGGAACTTCTATATATTTCTGTAATTGGGATAAGGAATGAAGCTGAAAGAGGAATGAGGCTGAAAGCTGACTGGAAGACATAAATTAGGTTAGATAACAACAACCTCGTGTGGCAGCAGGAAAGCAGCCAAACCTCATACTATTTATTATCCATGCCAATAGACTGTTTTGTTAGGTGAGGATTTTTGAGTGGTTTTCAGCAACGGGAAGAGCACGCCAGCATTCCCATCCTTATCGTGCAGTATGTCTCTATAATATGAGCTAGTTGGAACCTCTGAGCTGTCTTAGCAAGATCACCCATGCAAAAACCTATCCATCAGGATTAGAGCACTGATGAACAATCAAATAAAAATCTGAGAAAATTACAACATTTTCTTGTCCACGTGTAAGTACTGAAAAGTATTCTATATCATTTCTGCTACCTAAATATTCAGAAGTATGACATTCAACAAACCATCAAGATCATGAAAACTCAACTAACCAAGTGCATATAAAACTCATATAACCAAGTGGTCTTCGAGCAAGAAGTTTAACCACTTCTGTCAATCCATCCAGCTCACAAACAGACTTTGATGTTCTTTATGAGACAACTTATGGAGCAGAAAAGCATTTTTCCCTCAGTATCTCATCACAGGGCTATCAAGAAACTTAAAAGTACTTTTGCAAGGCTGGGAGAAGTCTCAAAAGGAGCTTAAGTTTTGTGTGACAAAACACGAATATTTCAGCTTTATCCAGCACTAGGTGATTCAACAAGATAACCCATTCCTCAGGTCAAAAAAGCAAAAAGCACAAAGCGATTCTGGAGAGTTTTCCTCATGCTAGGCCTGTCTCTAGCAGCGAGTAAAGCATTATCTTTCAGATGAGATGAAGGTGACACGTGGCCATCAAAGGTCCTGTCGCACCTTTTAAAGTTTTGTCGGTTCATCCTAAGCATCCTGGTCAAATTAACTCTATGAGACTATAATTTGCTTAAACGCCTCAAGCTCCCTTTTGCAGCTTCATTTGATACAGTATTCTTCAGCTCTTGCTCTTAGCTGCCATGCAATGTTTCTCTAGGTTGTTAAACAGCTGCTGTGTTCAATCCTTGAGGTAGCTGCACTTCAGTGACAAAGTAAGTGAACCTATATATAGTTTGTAAATCCATTTGTTATGTCTAAAGTACTTTGAGATTTAGAACGTGTAAGAATGCACATATATTAAGCTTTTTAAACTCTAAAAAGGGGGACTGCCATAACTGGCAGGATCCACGTTCAGTCACTTTGTACTTAACGGTTTGAAAAACATTACATGCAAATTATTTAGAATTTTATTCCACTTTTCAAAGCATGAAGTTAAATGTTCCCCTTTCTAAAAATAATAATAAAAATCAATAACTATTATTCAGTATTCATTTGATATTCCACAATGGACCACTGTGAATTTGAACTCCAGGAAAGGTTGCTGTTTCAAGCCTCCAGAGAGTTATTATATAAAGCATAGAGAAATAATAATTTAAAAACATGTAAAAAAGAGCAGAAAACATACTTTCTTTTGAATTATAACTGAAGATGCGAAAAGACAGAAGCAAATTAATTAGAACTACCAACTTATAGTAATAATGGTACTGATAACAAGACAGCTATAGACAGGGTCTTGTTACAACAGGTAATAGATGCAGGAAAGACTATCCATTAATACCGTGGGCTCAAAGCAACACGCCTCACTTTT
>WTSP01005374.1:39893-102393 GCA_025331215.1 Actenoides lindsayi | reverse complement strand
AGCTAGAAGCACTCTTTCTTTTCTTTCTCCCTTTCCCCGCCCCTTTTTTTTAATTTATTTTTTTTTTTATAGAAAGTTATATAGACTTCAATGTAAACTGACTCATTTAAGAAAAAACAACATTTAACTGAGTTAAAATGAAACTTGAGCAAGCTTGCTCTATGTCATCTCAGGGAGACAACATGAAAGGCTTCTCTTAAGAACATGAAAGAATGTTTCTGGGTTTGGCAAGGATGTACCTTTTGTACCACGTCCAACCACAGGTTAAACCAATGCCACACCTCATCTCTAAAAAACACCAATAGCATGTATATATATATATGGAATAGCATAAGTGAAAGCACACAGCAGAAGTTTTCCAGATCTTCCCAGCTTTTGGAAATGGCTCAAAAGACTTCTTGAATCACTGTCTCTATATTCAGCAGTGATGGATGCATTACTTACCTACATCACAATGAACTTCAAGTGCTTTTCAAACCCATGTAAACTTTTAGCATCTAAAACAGCCTGCAGAACAACTAGGTGCTATATGAAAAAGTATTCTATTTTTCTTGGACACACAGGAAAAAAAATATTTTTTTCCTTTTTTTAACGCCTTCTAGTTCTTATTTCAGGAGAGATTAGGAATAATCACTGTGCATTCACCTTTTCCATGCCACTCATGATTTTATAGACCTCCATCACATCATCTGCAATCAAAACTCTTTTCCAAACCACAGTCCTAATTTACTTAGTCGTTCCTTGCACAGAAATCACTCCACATCTTTGTTGCCCTTCTCTGAATCTCCTCCTGGTCCTTTCTGAAATGAGGGGGCAAGGCAAAATGGAACAAATGGGAAAGGAGATGAAACCAGTACTGCACACTGTATTGAAGATGCTAGATGAACATGAATTTATACAGAAACAAGATGGTATTTACCATCTTGTTTCTGCTCCTTTCTTTCCTGAAGTTCTGTTTGCCTGGAGCACTACTGAACACTGGAGCACTGAATAGTCATTTCCAGAAAGATATTTATTATTACCCCAGAATTTTAAATTTATTATTCAGTAGTAAGTCAATACACACCTTGTATGCAAAATTAAGATTGGGTTTTTAATATCTGCATCACTTAAAATTACTTGGCAGAGGATTTACTCTTCCATTGTTAATTGACAAGTCAACTTGGTATCACAAGGTCTCTCTGCACCTCTTCTCAAAAGGCTCCTACTTTTACCACCCCTGAACAGCTCAGAGCTGTCAAACTCTGCATTTCAGATTTTCAGCTGTTGATGTGTCTGTTGGGAATAGTGACTGTTTATTTTTGTCTCCGATTTAAAAATTTCTTCTTGTTGCTCCTGCAAAGAAATTTAATCTAACCATACCACGACTCCTGGTACTTTAACAGAAATATTATGAATCAGAAGAGAACTCAAAGTTGCTTGCTTTCCTTCTCACTGCCTCTTTAACAAGCTGTCCCAACATTATGCTCTGGCAATGACTTCTACCTAACTTAGGTAGAACTTAGGTTTACAGCTATGTTTTCCACCCTTCCAGTTTCCACAGCTCCACTCAGCACTAGCGTCACTATCACCATCTTGGTTACAAGTCAGTAATGACAGTCTGCAACTATATATTTTTTCTGGCTTTCATTTCCTGAAGGTTCTGGTTTGCCAACAAAGCAAATTTACTAATAAGACAAAACTTATGTTTTCTTTCCTTACTGCATGGCCAAAACTGAATTAGTATTTTGTACCTCGGTAATCCAGTGCCCCAATCCCATATGACTATGACAGCAGCTTAGCCTAAAGTTAGATATTTGAGTTACATTATTTCAAATGCTTTGAAACTTGAGTGCAGGAATACATAAAACTTTACTTTTCCATTTTCTAAAACCTTGTTAAAATAGGATTTGACTATGTCTGCTCTTAGAATTTTTATTTCTATTTGTTTTAAGATTTTTGTCAATGTCTTTCCTATCATTTACTAGAGCACACAGATTTGTTTGTTTGGTTTTGCAGCTTGTTCTTTAGAGGATCATATAACCTGAACCCTGTATTCTTTCATGTTTGTCAGCTTCATCCCCTTCTTCCAATTAAAAATACCTTCTTCTATAATCTCTTAAAAAAATGCTAGAAGTCTGATTCAGTTTTTCTTTGTTTGTTAAGATGAAACTTCAAATCCTTTCCAAATAAATTCATTTATTCCAGAGACTTCTCTCTTTTTTTTTTTTGCCATTTGTCCAGCCATGTCATATCCTAAATATTAGCCCATGCAGTGCCAGGCTCATCAAAACACTTCCTGTTGCTCTTGCAGAGCAAAGCTTTTATGCTCGTGTGGGCAGACCAGAAAAACATTGTGGGAAACTTCATGCAAACAGCAAGGTATACAGCACTATCTAAAATGTGTGCGCAAGTCCATAACGCAGAAATGGAAAAAGTCTGTTAAGATACACAGTCAGGGTTGATTTCACCCAACTTTGGACATGTAAAAACCTGATACCCAGTCCAAGCTATTCACCCCGTGATTTCTTTATAGTAAATGTAGGAAGAAAAAAAGCATCTCCAAAGAGCAATTCACCTAAGAGATTTTGGGATGAGGCAAACCTTGCTCTTCTCATAATAAAATAAGGGTACACCTAGTGTCAGAGCAAGCTTTTTGGAAACAGTATGATCCATGTATCTCATCACTATGTTTGAGCTTTATTGTTATGTAGATTAACAATGTAAATCATTACATACTTAATAAATATTAGGACTTTTCATGGTGAACCATTTGCTGATGAAGTAGCTCAGTCCTGTTGAGCAGCATCTCATGAAAAGTCCTAATTTAGGACCTGACCAAACACAGACACCTGACCTTCTGGAGTCAGCAGATATAAACAAACCTCAAGTGAAAAAGTGAGTCCTTAGTTTTGCTTTTGCAAATTAACCTAATATTTATTTCTGAAAGAGGAAGGTGTTAATCTGCTATCTCACATTTTTTCAATAACCTAATTTCAATAGACATGGAATAACCTTCTGCCAAAAAAAGCTACTCACGGATAACATTGAGACCTTCAGGCACTTGCCTATGTGAGTACTGAGAATATCATTAGAGCCACTGTGAGGGAAAATAGAAAAGAAAAATCTGGAAAGAATAACGAATTGTCACAGATCTTCCAATAAGTTAATTCTTGGAGACAAAAGCTATGCTCTGTGTGGAAAGCTGTTTACACCATATTTGCTCATTAAGTGGCATCTCTACCTTCCTATGAAACATCTGGTAGCAGTCTGACACAAAAAGGGCCTTCAACTACATAGTCAGGCAGGGGGAGAAACAGAGGGTGTCCTCACCCATTCCAAAACCCTCCTGTTTAAGAGCATAATTGTTTCAGCTGTAACTATGAAAAGATACTGTGTGCACAAAGAAAATACTCATGACAAAACATATTAAATGACTACATTTGAACTTTAAAACACTTCATTATACTAGAAAAACAAAGCATGGAAATTGCCAGATAGTGAGGTATTTAGTTAGGGAATGAAAATGCAACTGAAAAAACAAAGTCTGGAATGGTAGCAGCACCCCACCTTCAGCTGAGCAGAATACTCAAAAATAGACAACCGTGAAAATAACACGACAGAAGCAACTGTGTTTTCTGCCACCTATTGGCATTTTTAGCTAACAATTAAGAAACAAAGAACTACACCACTTCCAAGGTACTGCTTCTATTGTCTTATAAGGGAATGCATAGATAGTCCACCCAAACAACCACTGAATAGTGACATTTGAAGCAAGATTCTTTAAGAAATGTTTCAATCTAATGCAGCCAACCATTGAAGAAAGCACTGGGAATTTTGCTGGTGACAAAATACAGGTGAAAAAAGACTGAAAATCCCTGCTTAAACTAAAACCAACAGGTCAGGATAAAAATAAGCATTCAAATTCCACAGCTTGCTATTATACTTGTTTTCAACTACTAAGAAATAAAGACGAAAATATACAAGTTTCACTGAACAGTACATTTCTCAATAAACCGTGTTTTAAAAATAGAGATCCAAGTTGTTGCCTACAATAAAAATATCAGATGTGTTACATAGACACTAACTACATGTCCCTTCAATTCATACAGAAAACAGTTAGCATTATTTGTATAGACTTCCTACCAGTTATAATTAACATCAAAGAGGCCTTTTCTTCTTTGTCACCTCTCTATTCAGGCCTTATTTGCGTTTGTTTTTACTTACTATCTGTTAATCTCTATTAACAAATGACAACAATAACTGTTGCTATTAGGCATGGAAATTAAACATGAAGATAACTGTGTGAAGGGAGCTATTTTTTAAAAAAGCGATATCAGAAACATGTAGCTCTTTATGTCTCTTGTTTTACTTTGATAATTAAGCCATAGCCTTGATTTGTTTCCAACAAAAAACTTTTCCATGCACTTGTATGTTGCAAATTCAATATATGCATTATGTTCTGATTCAATTTGTTCAAGTGCATTATTGTTAACCTTTATTTGATCCATGCCTGTCATCTTCACTGACCAAACAAGACCAATCCTTCATTTCCCAGCAGCTATCGCCTAGTCTGTAAATTAATTTGTAATAGATCAAACAAAATCATAATAGGAAACCTTCAGTTTTGTTGTACTTGGTATCTGCATCACTGTGGGAAATGAAATACAAGTTGATAGGAAAGAAAAACGAGCAACTACTATTTCCAAATGTTCTGTCTACAAATGCTTAGGTCATTTTGAAATCTAAAAAATGCATTCAAACCCCCTCATGGAAATGCACAATATAAAAGAAAAACCCTGAAGAGTACTATGTCCACAAACTGCAGTTAATGTGAAGAAATTTGCAAGTCAAAAGTAATTTTCTTTCTTTGTAAGTCTGTTCTTGAGAATTAGCCTCTCACATTCTAGTGAACAACAAGCATTATAAATATTACCTCAAAATACAGAGGCAAGTGGTTTTGGAACAGCCTTTCAAACAGAAGTTAGAGGAGCCAACAACATACATTTATTGAGCTTTATCTTAATATATTTTACAAATAATATTTCACAAAGTAGTTTGGTTGCCTGCTGCAGTGGAGAACTGGATGTGCTTCTCTAAGACACTTCAGTTCTGTATCTGTTCCCACCTTTAGACAGTCTTGATGCTGAGGGACTACAATGCTTTAAAAGTTCACATGGAAAGAAAACAATGCAGTAGTAAAAAGAAGAAAGCTGCAAGCACAGAAAATTATTGAGAGGTCACTATCAGTCACTTTGGAGTTGAATTTAAAATGTAATTACTGCTTGCTTCTCTACGATCTTACTCTCCATTGAAGACAATCTTAATGTGGATTTTTGAAAATGGGATATTGGTGGATGACATCCAATCTCCAGATGGCAGGGATATATAATCTCAAGCACACTGGATCCAAATCCAAGGGTTCCTCACTGCAGAGATAAAATTATCACCTAAAATCATCAAACCAGCCAGATGGGAAGTGTAGGAACACAACCTGGACGTGCTTTCCTAGTTAACCAGCATAAGCTTGCTGCTCACGTCACTGATCAGCAAACCAGCTTTTGGAAAGCTGAATGCAAGAAACAACACAATGAAGATTTGATTTTCTGATTCAGGCATCATTGTGAGTTACTAATCAAGCTGCTCTAACTTCAAACTGACCTCTCCTTACAGACTACTCTTAAAAAAGCAAATTATTTCCACTAATTCCAAGGGCAGAATCTTCAAAACCCATTTTCCTGCCAATGTGCATTATTATGGATAGCAATGCCTAACAGGACAAAACTGGTTGAAGTTTCCTTCCCCTGGAAGGCTGAGGTTCCACCAATATCACTGGATAAGCTATCAAATCTACTGATACCCCCATGTAATATTAAAAGATACATGATTTTATGAAATATGTTATATGAAGTTTCTTATGGCAACAGTGGATTTGAGTTAGTGATGTGAAAGTTTTTGATTCCACTTGCAATAACTTGTTCTACATCAGAGGTGTGTCCTCCTCGTTCCACGTGTGTCTTCTGTAAATATCTGAATGTTTAGGGCAGTAGACAGTCAAAAAACCATAGTACTATACAGTATCTGAGGAATTAGAACTTAAGCCAAAACCTCTGTTTGCACGTTCTTTGGCAAGTGTTTTGACTATTATTAGTAGCTACATCTTTTGAGAATTACATCACAATTTTACACTTGAAACACCAAAGGTGGTATCAATATCAACTTAAAGATAAGTTATTGATGAAGTCAGGATTTTGCTGTGTATGAGAAAACCAATTACTTTAAAGTAATTTCAACTTCTGGTTTTTTGCCTGTTTGGAACAAAGAAATACTCTAGTAACAACACCAACTTGATCCACTGCACTCACACCACCTTGCTGAGATCTTGGCAGCAAGGAAACTTGAGTCTGAAGTCTGAGAATTAGTCATTCCCTGGAATTGCAGTAGACAACACACACTTGAGTGACACCTACCTGCCACTGCTACAATCCCAAGAAGAATTCCCCTTAGGTCAGGGATATCATAAATAGTGAAATATTATTTCACACAGGAAACTCTGCCCACTTAGTGAAATCCAGCGTAACTGAGGTTCCTCAGGCAACATCCCAGTTTTTCACAGAGAAATGTACCTGGTAAAAACCTCAAAAGCCCCTTCTTATAAAGAGGCCAACTCTACTGCTGCTAGACACAAGAAAAGTAGCAGGAAAAGTAACTCTTTGCAGAATCCTGGTGCATGACTGCTTCATATACTTTCTCTAGCTGCTTCCAGTGAGCTGCTTCATCGTGATCATCCTTCCAGAGCAAGTACAAAGATACATCAGTTACTTCATCAATTTTATAGAGTAATTTATCAGTTTGAGTAGCAAAGCAGAATCAGTGGAGAATACTTTGATCAGGACGGCTCCAGACAGGTGATACCTTCAGACATCTGACTCAGTCAAGTCTATGTAACTTCTAGACAGTCTGAGAAGAGACTGGCATTCTTCTGGAGCTTCTAACTACTAATACAAACAACCTGGAGATTGAATAATCTGAACATAAAACTTTACTGGATTGATATATGAAAGGAACACAACATGATGTCTAAAAAACTACCTCTTGGTCACCCACCCTGTTTGGGCAGGGGAAAGAAAAGACAAGTAAATTCTTCATGTAAGTGAAATTTGGAGATCATCTTGTCAGAAAGAAATCTGAGAGAAACCAAAAAGAACATCTTGTCACAGAAGAGAATTGTATATGGAAAATGAACCATTGGGCTTCTTTCCTTCCCCACCCTCTAACAAAATGAATCATCAGAATTGAAGCCTTTATAAAATCATGAAACCGCCAGCTTCTCTAAGAAAACAGACTGGTTTGGTTTTTTTAGCTCTATAAAAGACTACTACCAGAAGTTAGCTCCAGAAATAGAAAGTGGGCCTTCAGCTTCACAGGTGGAACATCTTATCCATTCTGATATTTCTCCTGTCAGTAATGATCTCCTTGATAAGGAATGAACAGGCACATTCTGTTGATAAGAATCATGCAAATCAATCAAAAAACACAGAGTAATGGAGTTAGAAGCAATCAGTGCTGCAGAATTCTGGGTCAGCAACTTTTTCAGGATCCTGCAAGACTTGATAATCCACAAGCAAACTGGATACCAAGAACAAATAAAAAACCAGATCTGTGAGATCATGAGAAAGAACTCGTTTTATCTTTGAAGGAAATCTAGAGGACCTGCAAAGCCTCTTCAGTAAGTAGGTTCAGACATATTTAGATCTCATGGATACAGATAGACATTGTAATTGATATACTAGTCACCCCAACCTTCTTTTTTCCACTTTCAAAATTTTAACAAGAAATTACTGGAAAAACTCTACTTCTTTAATATGTTACTACAAAGAGATCAAATTGTACTAAGTCAGAAAGCCTAATGTTATGATCAACAGGTCCCTTACTAGAAAAAAGATATGCCCAAACTTCATTCTAGAATTTCAAAATGTAAATGCATTTCAAAATGAAGAGTGCATGCAAGTTCTCTTGAACTGCCAGGCATAACCGAAACTTCTAAGTAAAAAAGAAAAAAACCCAACTAAGTTATCTGACTATTTATACTCAAATTTGACTATATAAAACAAAGATGATTTTTGAGGATCTTTTGTTTCAAGGCTTTATACTGCTGTCCTAACTGTAACATTCAATTATCTCCCAATAATAAATTCCTTTGATGTTTTCACAGACTCTTCAGATAAAATGTTTTATAAAAGGAGCTAGGTCAAGAGTTTATTATTGATGTTGGCTGACTAGAGCCTTGTCTTTCTATTTTAAGTGGGAAAGGTACCATGCTAAACATGCTACCAAGCTTGTTCTAGCTGAAAGATACTGCAGCATATGCTTAGAATGGTGAAGCACCTTAGGTTTGCACAGATACCTTTATAATTTCATCCTACAGTTTAAGTCCCTTACCCAGGGAATTCTTATTCCATGTTCTCTGGTATTTCTGTTACATCATGTGTACCTTTGGCCTTAAACTCTAAGAAACAACGCAAACAGTAACTATTACAGTAACAAAGACCGAAATTTGTTCCTGACATTCATACATAAAGCTAACTATAGTGCATTAAGAGACGTGATCACAGATCCAGTGTGGTATATGACTATTCGGACCACAAGTAAAGATAAAGAACTATTTTATCAAAATACTGTACCAACTTGGCCACTGACTTCACATTCAGTTTTCTTTTGCTATACAATAAATATTGTAGCTAGTTCCTCATCCAGAAAAAAATAGGTTATATTTCCCAGTATGAGTATTTTTAGAGTCTGATGCTACCTGATCATCCAATTTAGGGTAAAAGTAAACAGGGACCATTGCATTTCACACTGCCTCACTTCCATTGAAGCTGAAGATATGATTTCATTTTCTTCTCAAAGCACTTCCTCATTTTCAGCGCTTCTTGAGTTTTGGCCTATATAATTGATCTGAATTCAGCTGTAAGATGGAGCGGAAAAAACCAACTTTTATAAAGAAAGGAAATTCCTTTCCTGGATGGTTCCTTTTGTGCCTCTTGAATTCAGCATTATCCAGGCTGATTAACAGATAGACGCAATCTTTCTGGAAAAATACAAAACTAGGTCTGTTAAATGAAATAATACTAACAAGAAGATATGAATTGCTTTTGAAAGTGTACTACTTGAATGCAACACAAATCGTGGAGATGACTGGTTATATACCCTCCTGTTCTCAGAGACACTTGTACCTGTTGTCCCAGATCCCCACTGGAAAGCTGTCAGCCCAAGCTGACTCCAAGGCAACTGGCGTGAATGGAAACCATACCTTCAAAGGACCAGACTGTGAAGGTCTAAAGCAACTAGACAAACTGTAATTGAGGGCAATGTGGCTATGCTAACTTGCTATCTTGAAGAAAGCATGAGAGAGGGAAGAGATACTACTGGAGTTTCTAAGAACAGTGTCCTTCTGTCTTGAAAAAGTCATTGATACTAGGATGATGGAAGCACTGATGTGGATTCCAGGCAGCCATTCCAAAAGTGAAGCTCACCTTTTGCACCCAACTGGTCTGATCTAAAACACTCTAGGAAAAGGCCCAAACCTAGTCCCCTTTGGATATTATGGAAAATGGACATAAACTCAAGAGGATTTAATCTACAATAAAGTTCTGTCCCATAAGTATAATTTTTAGGAGTTGTTTTAATACCCGCACCTCACTCAAGGTCCTATCAGCAATGCATTGCTCTTGTAATGTGTTATCAGTCACAAAATATCATATGTATAGTTCTAAGCTACTGAAAATAAAAGTAGATTTTCAAGAATGATACTTTGTGGATACTCCAAAATAATATAACTTGAACTGCTTTCTAATCCAGAACTGAAAAAAATATTTGAAAGAAACCATTCAAGACTGAAAAAGAATGTCATTAATCTTTAGAATCTATTACTTAAAGCAGTACCTGTCCTATCAGTTTGACAATTAAAACTCTCAGGGGGTAAAAAAAAAAAAAGCCAGCATCAAAGCAGAAGATAATGGAAGAAGCAAGAAACACACCCTACACCCCCAAAAAAGAACCCAAACGCTCAAGCCAACATAAAAAAAATGCTTTAAACAAAATTATCAAAGAAGAGAGGAATAAAAAATATCTTGCAGGTCAATGTACAAGTTTTATATGTTGTTAAAAAATGGATTTTTTTTTTAAAAAGTAAGACATCTTTAAATGTACAGTCACATGTCATTTCATACAAGTTATTTGAAACTTATTGATCTCATTTGTGCAAAGACCAGGCTCTGTCATCAGCCTGCTGAAAGGATAATAGAGCACTCCAAACCCTTATGATAGGTTTGATGCAAACAGTGGCCCTCGTTTAAACACATGTAATAGCACAACAAGTGGACAAATTCCAGCCTTAACAGTTGTACATTATAAACTAAATTAGCAAGTATGTTCTGTTTTACTTCACATCGAAGCCAGTACCTTGGTCTTCTTATTTTCAGTAAAATAAAGTTTCTAGGCACCATAATATGCTCCTCAAAAGATTAAAAGTAGAGGACAAGTGCTCATAGGCTAATATATCACTCACAAAGAGAGATAATTACCAACAATTTTCTTTTACTTGTGACAATCTGAAAACAGCTAAACTGGATTTCAAACAAGCAACTGGGAGAAGGCATACTTAAAATGACTATATATGGAAAACTACATTGAAAAAAGGGTTAGTGAAAGGTATCTTATGTATTTCTGTATGGCAAGCTAAAACCTCTAGAAGGATACTCAAAGTCCATACTGCAAAACTTTCTCCCTATTCATACAACTCAAAGCAGGCCACATTCTTAGGCTCTAGGTCACAACTAAGTACAGTTCCTTGCTCCAGAAAACATTCTGCTTTGTCTGTCAATTGTCAAAAAAGTACAAAGAGCTCATACAACCCACCCATGTACTTCCTGTTAAAGAATCTAGCAACACAGAAAATATAAGAACTCAAGATTTTGTAAAACCTGTGCTTCTAGTTTGGTTAGAAAGCTAAAAACACTCTACTCCCCAGCTTTCTTCCACAATTGTCCCCTTCCTTCTCTCCTCAAACATTTGTACAGTCCTTGGATTTTTACTTCTGTCACAGAGTTGTGTTGCAGGAAGCTCAATATGACATTGGACGTCATACAGAACACACGCAAATTTTACTCATGTACGTGGCAATAACAACAAGGTTTGTCAAATCAAGTATACATTTTATGTCGGTAAAGAGACAAAAAGACTGTTTTATGTGAAACATTTACCTTTGCAATATGGTTATGAACTTCTCTGAATACTGAAGGAGTTAATACAGTTCTGCAAACTTTAAAAATTATAATGCACATACATACATAGATATGTAAGTTTAGAGGAGCTCAACGGAGTAATGGCAGAGAAAGTGGCCTCAATGGTCTGGTCACGTTAAACTAGAAAAGTTTAAAGCATCACTAAGCAGTGTTTGTTCATTTAAGTTTAATTATTTTCTCCTTGAGAATGGCACTAATGAAACTGAATATCTTTCATGGTTTCGAAGAGCAGTCTGAATGGTCTGTAAACAGGACTGGGGGCAGACAAGAGAACTGGCTGAGCCAGGGGGTTGCTAGGTGATGCAGAATGTAAACCCACAAACTTGTTCAGGTTTACTTTGCTTTCATGCTGCTCTCACACAGGCTCTCCAAAGTTTTAAGAATTAATTTCCAGGTAGCAATTTAAAAACAAAAAGTAGAATAATTAAAAAAGAAAAACCTTTAATCCTTTTCACCTCTTCCCTCAAACCTCCCCAACAAAGAAAAATAGGAAAGAGGAAAGGAAATTCACAGCATTAAAGCACAGGAAATCCATCATAGTGTTTTGAATACTACACCGGGAAGAGGACCATTCCCTCTATACTTCTGTATGTAATTGTTGAGGGCTGGTGATTATAAAGAACTTTTAACCTTTTCAGATTAATTTTTACTATGGTAAATGTAAACAAAAGTGATTTCTGGAGCAATCTGTTGGCCCTTTAAAGTAGTTAAACCGACAATAAAGTAATATTTACTAATATTTCCACTGCAGTTTACAAAAGCAAACTTTTCAGTATAGCCGTGTATTTCTACCCCCATCCTTTTCAGAGCTGTGGTGGGTTTTTTTGTGGATTTTTTTTTTTCCCTAAAGTATCTGATCAGAGATTGTCCAGTAAGAGCACTTTATTAGATCATCAGCCAGAGGGTTTTACAAGCACCAAGAGCTATGGGCTCAAATGCAGCACATCAGTTTTAATAGCTGAAGGTCTAATAGTAAACTGCAGATACTGCTGAGAACTTTCCATGCACTGAACTCTTGAAAAAGCACCATCTCTCAAGCTTAAATGCAGCTGCCTCTTTCAATGCCGCAAATGGGTAAATTTGACAAAAAAGCCACCATTAAGACTACATGAAAGGCTCAAGACAACATCCTTTCAATGCTTTGTACTTCAGTAATCAGATGTACTTACTCACCCCCTCCCCCAAACCCGATCAAGAACTATTTCTGAATGGTAGGAAATAATTCCACTTTGTACATCTTTTAGTTAATCAAGACTTTCTATTCAGCAATTTGACCTTTTGTTCAAAACAGGATTATCAGTTTTTTCGCCAGTTACCAAGGGCGACTCGCATGGTGAACATAATTGCAATAATTTGCAAAACACCATGGCAACCCACATTACAACTAGGTAAATACTGGTCTTTTGTGCTACATTGTTATTTTCAGAGATGCTGAAGTCAAAGAACGAATGACAAATGAACACAAAATTTATATTTGCTTTGTCTCAAAAGAGAAGAAAATTGATAACAAGAATTGGGGGGAAACCGACTACAGCTGTAATTTCTAACTTGATTAATTAGGATGGTAACAGTCCTTAACAGTATATTCAACAAACAGCCCTGACTTAGTGTCTCCACCCACCTCTCTCTCTTTCTACACTACTACCACTAACCCCCACCCCAGACAAATTTTTTCAGCTAGGAGAACAAACAACTCCATTTGCTCTTTTCTTCAACTTAATGGAATCCTTAATTACAGAATATTGTTCTCCTGCTCTTCATTACCCTGAAAACTGAAAGTGAGAGAGGAGGAGGAAGACAGTGCCAAGCAGACAGGGTAGCTACAGTCATCTCATCTGCCTTTGCTTTTTTTGTCCTAAAGATGAAATGGCATTTTTTGTAATTTTTTTTTTTTTTTAATACTAGCAGCTGTTGTGTAGCAGGTAAGTAACTAAACTATTTAGTGCACAAGTTCTCTCACTTGCAGTAAGACATGAAAGCTTAAGCCAAGTCATGATCAAAAGCCCAAATCAGAGAAGAAACAACTGCTTAAAAAGAAAAAAAAATTCTTAAAATTATCAGATTGGGTGTTTTCTAACAGAATACCTACTGTATTGAAACATTTGCCTATGAATAGTATTATATACTTAATAAACTAATAATTTTTAACTTATTTTCTTTATAATTGTAAGGAACTTATTGTTACAATATAGGCTTCTATTAAGACTTCAAGAAACCACATTAAACCAATTACTGCAGAAATGTTAAAAATATGGAGAAATAATTTTGCTCAAGAAAAAACCTGATGAGAACAGTCTAATGCGTGTTACCAATAGACTTCACGATAAATTTCCTATATACTACTTGAGCACAAGGTCTGTGCTGAAACATTCCTTATGCCACAGCGAACTGACTGAATGGTTGCAAGCTTAATTTCCATTATACCATTAATAAAAACAAGTTATGTCTTTATAGGGGACAAATTCTGTCATCAGATGCATGCACATGGTTCTTATAAAATGCAATGGCACCCTTTAGCTATAGATGTTCCCATACAGAGTATATGAAAAATACATTACATTGCAAGAAGCATGTGATCAGAAGCCAGTGTAATCTTCCTTTCTGTTCCCTGTACATACAAATCATGTGCCAATTTACAGTTGAAGAACACATCTGTATTTTAATTCTCATTAAAGGACTGGATTGCCATTAGGATAAAACAGGCTTACAGATGTAGTCTTGTTCACTTTGCATCCTTACTACTGTGAACACTGGAGAGAATGTAATAAAATTAAAGAAATTAAAATGAAGTGCTAAAAGCAATTGAATCTGGCCCCAGGGAGCTGAAATGCGCTATTGCCTCTGCTGCACAGATTCCACACACTGCTGGACAAGTCACTTCCAGTTTATTGAAAGGACTCACAAGAAATGAAGAATCAGTTTGTTTTCATGAAAGGTGAAGGACTACACTGTTGAAGTTTGAGTGGACACAACTGTAAACTGAAAGCTGAGCTTTGGGCAGTTGCACAATACTACCCACGCTGAAAAATCTGGTCCTTCGTTTCGCAAATTGGGCACCCAAACCTACAAACACTTTTGAGATCCATTCTCCTATACCTCATTCATCTAAAAAAAATAATAATTTGTCCCCTCACTTTACATATCTCTTGGAAAAATGTTAAACTTTAAGAGTTGCTTGATCCTACAGTGATGTGGGCCACAGAAAACTCCATGAGAAAAAAAAAATAATTTTAAACAAAGTTTCAGAAGGTGATCTTGGTAAGGTAAAGGGCATTCACTAAGCAGTGGAGAGTAACAAACACAAACTAGCTGTTCATCTAATGAGTGCTGTCCAACCTATACTCTGCAGTGTACTGAAAAAAACAGACAGAATGGGATAACATCATATATAAATGGTCTGGATTAAATTTAAGTAAGCAGCAATCATTCTAGGATTTTTCAACCTTCAAATTTCCATCTCTGCAGTATCACAATCCCTTTTTTATTTTAAAATTTAAAAAAAGAAAAAATTCCATCTTTCTGCCTCTTCATCTTCAAAACAGGGTTTAAAGGAATACACAGATTTTGCTGCCGAAAGAAATAAGAGTAACCCATAACAACAGTGAGTTTCCACCTTCTCTTAAAGCTATGCATTTTGCCCAGTATTTGTCAACAGCAGAGGCAGACAAAGACTTAGGATTTTCCTCATACTCTTTTTCTTTTATTAAAGCAATCACGTGGCTTGCTTTTCTTGTGCACATTTTCACAGGCCATCTTCACCCACGTCAACCTCATCATGCTATTCCAAGCCTAACTGCTCAGTCAGGTTCTTATCCAGACAATAAACAGATACCCTGTTTGAACAGCCTAATGCGGCCAATTCCACTCAATTCAACTTCTTTGCTTTTAGTTTCCTCTACATCCACCGAGGTCCAGCTCCAGCCTCATGGGCCAGTTCTAGTCTCTTTACTCATCTATACTCAACTCTTGCAATCATACTTGGTTTGGTTTTTTGGTTTTGTTTGGTTTTTTTGGTTTTATTTTTCAAATCATGCCTAGCTCCTCCATACTAAAAAAAAATTCTTAAAGGTTCATAGAATTATCAAATCTGGATGGATTTTCACTGGATGACAAAAGACAACCAATAGAAAAAAGGAAGGAAGGATGAAATACCTATTCTTCCTCACAGCCAAATGTTAAAAATTTCACAACCATAGCACCTGCATTTCAGCTATGGCAAGGTCACCTGAACAACTTTAACAGCGCTTTTACTGCAATATCATGCAATAAGCAAGTAATTATAATTCAAGCACTTTCATGTCTATGGGCTTCAATTAAATTGATTTACATGACATCAGATTCCCCTTTCCCATTCATTCCTCCTCAGATGCCACTACTGTGCATAAATGTAGTTGCTTGGTAGCCCTCACTAGGCACATTCACATACCAAGATGTGTACACCTCAACTGCAACTTCTGGTTTTATAACACTGATTTAAATCTACCTGTAGCATGCTTTTTTTTTCTGAGGTAATAAATGTATACTGTCCTACTTAACTCCACTTTACATTACTCCATTTTCTTCCTGCTACTGTTATTTAATTGAACTGAACATCAAGCAAGGCACTCAAAAGCCTCAAAATACCTTTTGGTCAGTGTTCTGAGATGGTCAGACTCCCTCCTTAGCCTCCTTGCAGCTACCCATCCATTTCAGTAACTACTTTCAACACCTGCCCACAACTCTTTCCTGCAGTCATCTTAGGTCTTTCTCAAATTTTCCTTAGACCTGCCCATTCTTTCTGAAAAGAGACCTTTTGTTCTGCCTCCCCATAGCCTTAACTTAATTTACCTTTCCCACTACAGTCAGACTGCATAATTCTTCACTTCTTTAGGAAAGATGGATTTCTTCAGCAATGTCTGGTATCTGATGCCATATCAAACTCAATGTTCTTAACAAAGATCTTTTGAGGGAGAATCTCCATACATGGCACACTGTTGAGATGCAGACCAGAGACTGTGATGAGAGATCAGAGGGAGATGGAATTTTGAGGCAGTTTATAGCCTTTTCTATTAATAATTAAGGCTTTGAAGGGCTTATAAATTGGGTTTATCTGCTACTTGCCATGAAGAACAGAAAGCATTCAAAAATCTAGGCTGATCTGCTCAATCTCATGCACCCAAGTGAAGTCAGAAAGGAGTAAGCACATCTCAGAAGAGCTGTTGTAGAGGATTTTAAGACAGAAAAAAACACATTATCCTTAATCTTGAAAAAATGCTCATCTAGTTTAGGTTAAAATTTCAGCTAGAACTCAGCTTTAGACAGATTTGACAATCAAAATGGCAAGCCAGGCACCTAAAATGTGGTAATGTTTTAAAACTTTAAAACTTAAGTTTTCAAAACTTACATCAATGTAATACACGGTAAATTTTAATACAAACTGTTTTGAGGCTATTAAGGAAAAAAATTAGGACAAGGGTTCAGAGTGAACAACAGAAAGTGGGGGGTTTTGTTTTCTAAGCGCAGCCATGGTAGCAGCAGCAAAGATACTAAGGACCAAGTGCAGTCGATTGGCTGCATTCTTGCCAAGCCTCAAACTGTAAGGTCCCAGATACACAGCCAATCCATTCCCCACTGTCCTGGCATATAAATAAAACAACTCAGACCAACTCATACAGATAGATACAAATTGTGTAAAACATGGATGCTTACAAATATTTCCAAATGGACTGACTGATACGAAGCCAGTCATTACTACTACTCTTATCACCATGACCATCTGGAATTGGTTGCTCAACTATTCAGGATGAATAGGGCCGCATTAAGAGTAGAAAAAAGGGCTGCACAAAACTGATCTTCCTGAACTCTCAGTGGTCTTCATTATATAGGCTGTAGAACCTCCCTGAACAACCTGACCTAACATCAAGGTTGGACCTGCTTTGAATGGAATGGTTGGGCCAGAAGAGAACCAGGAATTTCTTCAACCTAAACTATTCTAGACATCAAGTAAAGTAACCAGATGAACCCTAAGCAATTGATGCTCCTGTGTAAGCATTACAGAAAAAAAAAGGAAAAAAAAAAAAAAGAAGAAGAAAAAAAAAAAAGAGCAAACTCAACAGAAATAGAGGTCTGTCACAATCTCATTGAACTGAAAAATGTGAGAATTAGGAAGAGTTTGTTTACTGTTGCTTATACACTGGTGACAGACACAGCAAGCAAAATAAACAGGACATTTTTTGTCACAGAAATGTATTTTTTTTAACATAGTAATAAAAATTTTTACTTAGTAAATCACATTCAGGAAGAACAAACTGTAGAAGAGCAGCAGGTAAAGTATGATACTTCAAACACATTATCCTTTCTTTTTTAAAAGGTTACCTGCTACTGAGACTTGCAAGGCCTTTAAAGCCAACAGCTCAGTACTTAAATTAGTATAGCCTAAGTGAGCTTTCTAACTGCAACCTCTTGAGAGCAGGTTACTTGTTACTTCTTGTCTGTCTTCTAGAAAAGAAATTTGCTGCTATGGTGTTGCTACTTTAAGTTTGTAGTAGACATACATGTGGTCCCAAGTCTCTAGAACTGGCATTTGCTAAAAACTAGAAGGAAAGCTTAACAAAAAAACCCCAAACCATCTAAAATAAATTCTGAATTTCACTATGACAGGTAAAGAAACATTACATGGCTGGAGTAGAAGACTGCAACTACTTAGCAACTGGTATTATGATCTGATTATATTTTACATGGATAAAAGAATAGTCCCAATCAACTTGAAAGTCATTTTCCTTAAGATAAGGAAAATTATAAGCACATTTTCACTTATACAACAGATATAGAAGAAATGGTGAGAAAGCAGACAGCTGCTGCCATAAATCAAAAGTTTTCTCAAGTAGAACACTAATAAGAAAAATGAAGACAGCTATTAACGCAAAATATAACATGATGAAAACAATAAAATAGTTTACAACATAAAAAAACAGAAGTGTAAATTTTTCCTGTATTTAGAAAAAGCACAGTAACAGTCCAGTAGCAAATAAAGATAAGAGTTAACTTTTGGTTTGTTAGCAATAAAATACTTAATAGGCCTTAAAAAAATCAAGATGCTTATAGAACAAATGCTCAAACTTAGTAGTCCTATTAGAGTTAAGAATATTTGTTACTTGCTGGACTTTCCAACACTTGGGTCTCAGTCTTTTGAGGTAGTTTCATGTATCGACCAAAATCCCAAAATTTTCCTTGAAATAGTTATACAAGCAATCCCTGTAACTATTTGCATACATCAACCTAACAAAACAATAGAAAATACTGATAGGGACTTTAAGCAATCAAGATTTTAAGAACAGGAATGTAATTAACATCAGTCAATGTTTTTATACAGAACAGCCTCAACCAAACATGACTGTTTATACAACTTTGGCTGAGAAAGGCAGATGCACTACAATCAATCTCTTGAACAGTATTCGATTTACTTCCAAAGGACACTGCAATAGAATTAACATTGCACAGTGTTAATAAAGCACACGAGAAATGGATTAAAGAGGTGCAAAGTTGAGGCATCTCAAAAAAAATCAATTGTCCATGAGACACAAAGTGATGAGAGTCAAGTAAGCATTTGTCAGTATGGGATAGAAAGGGATTCTGGTGATGTATCACAAAGAAAAGGTTACCCTTATGCACTTCCAACACTTACATCCGTGATTAGTAGAAGGGAGAAATGAATTCAGATGAAAGTTAGAGATGACAAAAGCAGAACAGCAAATAATGATAAGCATGGGGAAAACGGCTTGGTAAACTATGCTCATTTAAAACAAAACAGGTTAGTACAGTGAAACAAAACCGACACACTGGGAACAAAAACTACAGTTCACACCTACAGAATCACAGAATGTTAAGGGTTGGAAGTAACAGAGATACTGTATGCCAGAAGTTATAATCTGAAAAAAGTCATGATAGATAAGTTATTCAACATAGGCTTTAAAGGCAGACATAGCAAGATGTGGAGTTCAATACCGAAGAACTGTACATGAGTACTGAGCTGAATTTCTTCAAAGGCATTGGTGAGAACGATCCCAGAGCACACACAGTCCCAGTGATAAGAGTTTATGAGCGAAAGATAACTGGTACGCTGAAGAGCCATAAAGAATGTTTCAAGATCTTGGAAAAAAAAACCCAAACCAACGCATAACAGCAAGAGAACTTGAAGAGCAGTCTCTTATCATCAAAAAAGAAGACTGAGAGGTGACTTGATCAGAATGTGTGTTAGTATATTCATGGGAGAAAAGCGTAGGTGACACAGGGTATTTAAATCTAGAGAAGAAAGGAGTAATATGAGCCAGAGGCTGGAAAAACTCAGTGGATTGAAAACTGCCTCAACATCCAGGCCCAGAGGGTGGTGATCAGTGGAACAAAGTCTACTTGGAGGCTAGTAAGTAGCAGTGGAGCCCAGGGGTCCAGCCCTGTTAAACACCTTCACTGATGATCTGGATGATAGGCAGAGTGTGTACCCTCAGTCAGTTTGCTGATGACACAGAACTTGTGGATACCAAACTAAACATGAGTGAGCAAAATGCCATTAAGGCAAAGAAGGTCAATGGCATCCTGGGGTGCATGAGGCAGAACGTTGCTAGCAGGCTCAGGGAACTGGGCTTTTGCCTCTCCTCAGAAAAAAGGTGGGAAGTGTTAAGAACCCAAACAAAGAAATAACATCTTTTCCACCAGGCCTGTTGAACTAATGAGGAGGAATTTAAACTAGGCCTTTTGTGGACGGTGACCAAAGCCTGGAGAGAAGCCACAGTGAGGAACTCACAAGGAGCAGTGAGGAAACACCCAACGGACAGCATCATGGGGAAGCTCCCATATTATCCTCGAAGGCAGCACAACTGAGAGACCATCTCAGATGCCCCTGCACAAAGACATGCAATACAGGGAACAAGCAGGAGGATGCACAGTCTTAGAAACCTATGACTTCACAGTGACTGCAGAGATACGCCATGTGGGACAGTGCACGATGGAGTGTTGTGATGGACAGCTACAAGACCTTTAGGAAGGCCAGCCAAATATGTGAACAAAAACATGGCTGTACATAGTTCTGAGCATCTCTGAAGCTGGATTTAACTTCAAAGGTAGCCCTTCCTCAAATGAAGAACTAGACCAGGCAATCTTCTGAGGCCCCTTTCAGGCTAAATCCCTCTGATTCTATGATTAATGTGCTGGAAAATTATTTTAGATGTGGAGAGGATGCAAGCCATGAATTTCTGTTTTGATATAAACTAAGCTATATCTTAAAATGTATGCATGGGTGGGTATATTGATGAGTTGATATCAGCAAAAACCCCAAGATAATTGTCAATGTTTATCCAATTCTAAACACCCTTTAGAATTGACTATAATTCATGCTGAAGTAGTCAGAGCTACTTGATATTTGTTGCTTCTAATAAGTCACTCTCAGGAGAGCCCCAGGGGATAGATAATGGAAATGAAATCTTCCCTTGAAAATTAATTCCAATGAATGTTAGTTGATTATGGCTTTTGCCACTGTAGAAGCTCAGTGCTGATGAACACCCAGTGACCAGCTGCAGGACAGCAGTATATGCTGCTTGAGAAAGACCGTATGCAGTCCTAAAAATGGTGTCCACCTTAACTTGTTACTGTTTGAGGTATTAACTTATGACAGTTAATGTCACAGGTGGGGACTAACAGGAGTTAATGCATGAAACCCTGAGTGATGGCAGAACTGCTTAAAGAGAGAAACAAAATTATTAACATAACCAAAATAGTATACAAATTTCAGATATTCGGGCCTGGGAGAAACAAAACCAAAAATTACAGCTCCATAGAACAGTTGGAAATTTCTTGGGAAGCATGTTTATTTATTAAAAGAAAACATCACTCAATCCATCAGAGGCATTTATCATTAGGGAATATGGTTGGGAACGTGAAAACCAAAACTAAAACAACCAAAAAATGCCCAACTGCAAATCATCCCTCTTCTGACTCTCCTATCTAACCCCATATTATCAGCAGCAAGCCCTTTGGGCTGATTGGCGTGCTTTTGTTTACAGGTGTAAAGCAGGGGAACACGGAGAAGGTTTTGGTAGAATCTCTCTTCTCATCCTGCATGACAAGAAATATGCAAGATCAAAGTGCATCTCTGGCTGATACAGTTGCTTAAGCAGTGCAGGGAAAGGCTGCTGTACCATTCATGTATGCTGGTGTATGACTCGGTGAAGACCATTATCAAGAGTAGTTTGCAGCAAAATGGAGACATTTACAATAATTTTTTATCATCCAGTATTTTTAACCAGAATAATTTACCTTATCTGATGAGTTACCTCAGATGTTTATGAATTAAATCTTTCTCTCCTCCAATACCTATCTTAAAATAGACAAGTCTAATTCTAAGCCAGGGACTTTTACAACATGCGCCAATACTTTCACTCATGTTACAGTGTCTCAAAGAGTTTTTTTCTTTTAAATTAGATTTAGCACACAGCTCAGGCATTATTAACTTATCAAAACTTGATAACAGAGCAACAGAGACAAATGAGAAACGTCAGATGATGGGAAAGATGGGCAAGAAAATGAAAAGCAAACACTAGTAATAGTTCAGATTTAGTCTATATTTTCAGGAAAAAAATATTCCGTTTCCCTGATTCCATCACATACATAAGTGGTATACATACATTTACATACGCAACACACACACACACACACATTTATATAAAAAATAAAAACCCAAAAATTTTGGTTTTTTAATTTGCTTTGACTGGAAGTCAAGTGAAATCACACATCCATATAAAATCAAAGTGTCTGAAAGTTAAAAATGATAATCAAAATAGTTTTGCTTCCTTTTTTTCCTCTGGGTTTGAGTTTTGTTATTTTAATGGAATAATGATTACACACAGAGATAATGTACTGGTATGGGCACTCAAGAAGTCTGTGGCTCCTCAAAAACATCAAAGACTTAAATTTTCTGATGTAATATGCAGAGAATACTTTATGTATGTTTTAAAAACATTTAAAGAAATATACTAACCTAACAGGCTCCCTCAGTTACTATGGTAATAAGCATTCTGTAAAAGCATATCAATATATAAAAGGTGTTTTTACTTCATATTGGTATTAACCTATTCTCCTATGTTATAAAACACATGGAATAATAGAAACTGAAGAAATAAGCTAAGATGCTAGTATTGAATATGACTTCTTACAAAAGCCTTTTTGGAATCTAATAAAAAAACAATTTTCCATTTTTTCTGTGAAGATACTGATTTTTAACACAGAAACTTTCTATAACTCATGCCTGAAAAACATAATTTTGGGCAGACAGCATATTAAAATATTATGGAAACAGTAAAACCAGAGGATATAATACCTACATTGTTATAAAGATCTTGGTGTGACTGGCAAACACAATGAAAAAAGTTCCCTGAAAGTACACCACCACCACAATTACCCATAAATATAATTACTAACTAAACAAAGAAAAATATTTTTTGAGAGGGAAGAATCACAGATATCATAATTATTTCAACCTTCAAACCACTCCCGTGAAGGGAGCTTCTGGCTTCTGCACTCCTGTGAAGTGCCGTGAGCTCAACAGCAAACTCACCCCTGTGCTAGTGAACTCTATTTGGAGACTAGTCCTGAATTTACCACTACAAGAAGTTTACCCAGAGTCTTCATCTCCAACCTGTGGATCCAGAGCTTCTCCTGGATTTCTTACAAGCTAAAAATCATAACATATTTATTCTACAACTCTATCAACTATTTTAAAAACAGCAGCAAAACACAAAAAGTAAAGACACAACTATGTACATAAACTTTGAATGCCTCTTCACAAAAGAAAGATGGTACATTTAGGAGTTTCACCAGACTCTCTAATTACACTGAACTATTAAACTTGTTTTTCCTATTTTCTATCTTGTTTTAAGATAGAAAAACTGTGCTGCACAGTTTCTTAATGACATAATTTTGTCTCTCCCCTCTATTTGCATGAAGAAAATATTCAAGACAAAAATCAAGATGACAAAATCTTAATATGCAGTTTGGTAAAGTTCCAGTCAGTCTTTGAACAACACATTTATCTATCCAGTAAAGCTTGTGTTAATGCGATGTAAGAGTTTGGCAAATTCAACTCTAATGGAGCATAAAAGTGCTTTTGCTTGAAAGTGAGATCATTTTTAAAAATTCAAAGCATGATCACTTTTTCCTTTTTTTGCAGGAACAATCTGATACAAGCAGCAAAGCTTAAATAAACTAGAAACATTTCAAATGATCCATAAAGGATTAATAAGCACTGCAGGAAGTCCTATAGGCTCAGTGTATACATTTTCCATCTTTTTCTCCTGCGACAGGCATGACATGAAATTCTAAACAGAAGTTTCAAAGTCACTGAATGTTAAGGTCTACAGCTTTGATACTAGGGTAGAGTGGGGTCATCATCTTGGAATATTTAATTTAAACAGATAACAAAATATTGATTTTATTAGCATAATAAAGCCCCCAAATTATGGCCCTTCACAATTTTTTTTTTCTACTCACAAACAGACGAATGGACAAAAGCAAAGCAAAAGGGGTAGTAGTAAGCTACAGGCCACTAATATAACAAGAACAAAATGACAGCTATTATTTTGGCAGAGATAATCTATGCTGAAACACAAAACACACGCACACAATTTCTTTCAATACAATTTTCTTGTCTTCCCACTGACTTCTATGATTACCACAGAAAGCAGGGTTCTAAACACATTTCTCAATTGAATCTTCAATCAATAACGGGAAAAATTTGAGAAGGGAGATATGGGAAAACATATTATAGTATTAGTAAGTGTTTGCAAACCAGACTGAACTTATCAATATGCATAAAAGTTGAAGGGGAATAAAATAAAACATATCAGTAACAATGACTTGACTTTACTGAAATTAGCGAAAAATAAAATTAAAGAATAAAAAAAAAATCCACTCAAACTCCAAAATCTAACCAGTAGCAGAAACTGACCCACGACTGGTGGAAGTGATCGAATTGTGTAGTCATACTTTCTTTTGTTTGTAGTACCACAGTTGTAAAATAAAGGATAATTCTGAATTACCAAATGGTTTTCGGGATACGTGAACATTCATAGGTACTTTTTAAACAGTGAAAAGAGAAAAACCCAAACTGACAAAACTTCTGGAATCTCAGACGGAGGTCAGCTTGACCCAAACTCACTCAATTTGCTAGCAAGAATCCAGACTTACTTTAACACTGACGTAGGAGAGGAGACAAATAATTCATAACAGAATTGAGAGCTCCTTGTGTTGGAAGATGGAAAAGTTTAGCCTCTGCTAAGCTTATAAGGCTGTTTACCACCCAGGCTTTCTGTTCAGAGCCAAAACAATCAACAGCAGAAACTGTTTAGGTGACAGTTAGATACAAATTGGAAGAAGTTCTTACAAGAGTGGAAAATAGGAAAGATTCAGAAATGCAACAGAAAAACACAAAGTTATAAAAGAACATAAATATAAAAACCAGCAAGGATAATATTGGTCATATTGGGGAAAGAGGGAGGGAGGAAAGATGTGAGAATGATAAATGTTAGCTCACAGTGAGATACTGATGCTGAAAGGCAAAAATTATGCTAAAATAATACACTAATCAAAAGGAAAAGTGAATGAGAAGAAAGAAGCAGAGAAAGAAAATGAACAAAGGACTAAAAGTAACCATTTCTCTATATAAAGGAAGCAGAAAGGCCTCGCTTGAAATGCTGTCTACAATCTTGGGCACATCACTAAACCAGACAGAAGAAACCAATACAAAGAACAGCAACAAAACCAGCTCTATTAATAAAAAAAGAAAAAAAGAAAAAGTGATACAATAAATTTTTCAGTGGTTATAAACACGTCAGATACAGTGAAATAACATCACTTCCGAATAACATTTGAAAAAAAGAAGAGCGGCTTGATAGGGACCACAAGCACGTTACAAGAAAAAAGTATGCGTTACAAAAAATAAGTATACGTATCACAAAAAAAGGTAAATTTTGTCTAGTTGTAAGAAAGATTTTTAGAAATTATCAGGAGTTAGAGAAGTTGGTATGCGTTTAATACAGAAGGTACCTTGATCCTCACCATCTGCAGAGCTAAAACCAACCTATATTAAGCAATTCTATGCTTGAATACTGAGAAACATAGAAGACAAAAAGGATTTTGATAAATAGCTACAAGCCTTTGTGTACCCATCAAAACCACAGTTCACATCAGTGCTCCCTGATACTCAGTTTTGCCACCACTATCATGGCAAAAGAGGAATCAAAGGAGTGCAAAAGACAGTCAATGAAAATAGAAGTTGACAAAAGAAAGCCTATAAACATGGACAATGAAGCACGCAGATGATAAATTTGTTGTTTTGTTTTCTTTGCAATTCAAGATAGAATTTCAGTGAAGCTGAGAAGATGACAAAACCACAGCAGGGAAAACTAAAAACATTTTAAACACTATCAAACAGTCTTTGCAACACCTTGCCGCGAAGTGCCATACAGAAGCTACATCTGCAGTAGACCTGTGCAGTGATACAGGTGAAAATACTTGTTTTATCAGAAACATCAGCCACTAAGGAGGAATTTGCACCTCCTACAGAAGTTTTATTGAAAAAAAATCATCCTTGAGGCATTTGTTTGAATCATTAAGTCAGTTAATGTCAGACATCTCTACTACACTGGGCAAATCCCTTCATTAAGTAAAACTCCTTTGTTCATAGGTTAACATTTAATCAGTCTATGTTTTTGGGCTGCAATGACTTGATAGCACAAAAGACTGAATATTCTTCTCAGTATTTAAACTGAATTTAAGTATTTGAATTCTCATGAGGTTTAAACTTGTTTCACCTTCAGAATGTGTCATGATTCTGGCAGTGCTACAGAAAGCAAGTGGCACTGCTGAAAGTAAGTTAGGGCAGTTGGATGGTTTGCAATGGGAGAAGACTGTATTTGCAAAACCAAAGAAAAATGTCAGACAGAACTATGAAATCCACTATAGATAGGTTTTCTCTACCTGCAACCTCCCTTATCTCTCATGTCCACATTAACTGTTTTGTTTATACAACTTTACAACCCAATATTATAATGCATTTCTAGCAAAGAAAGTGAATTTGTATTTGTGTGTTTTGCTTGATTTAATTTTACAATGGAACCTCACATGTCCCATTTCAGCCTTGTTTCTCCTGTAAATTCCTGTCTTATAGTCACATGACAAAAATTTACATTGGACCAAGAGAGACAAGAGAAAAGAGACAGTTTAAAAGAAGTTTAACAAGTACATGGATAAGGGTGAAGGGAAACAGACTTAAGGCAGAACAGACTAAGCTCTCCTAAAAAATTAGAATTTCAAAGGATACCTGTGAAACTCTTCTCAATCACATAGGAAAACAGATTTTAGGAGCTTCTATGCTCCTATTACAACCTTTGTTGAGGAAAATGCTTATCTGTTAATGATTTTATTCATTTATTCAAAGAGTGAATGTTAATGAATTTATCCCATTTTTACCATGGAATTTTCATACATAACTGTTGAATATACTTTTTTTTCCCCCCTAAATAATGTCCTTCCCATTACTCAGAAATAATTATTAAGCAATTATGGAGATAAGGTAGAAGAAAGATGGGAGAAACTAACGTCTTTTGTTTTTTCTATTAGCCGATCAATTTGGCTGTTTAATATAACTAAAAAGGCAAAAATGTTAGGTGTTCAGAGCAGAAATGTATTTTGCCAAAGGCATTATTAACAATTAATAATCATTACACAGTGCCTTGTTTACCTGACCTTGTGTAAATTTAGCAGCCTTGTAATTAGACCCATATTTTGCATATTTGTATATTTCCATGCATAGGATTTGACTCATTCATTCATCCATTAAAATTTGCTTGACAGACATAGATGGATAATCAGGGTACAATTTGTATTTACTGGATTATAGAAAATTGCCCAAACCGTTAAGTTCAAGGAAAGTGCATTTTTGTCTCTCTCTTGTGAAAGATGTAAAAGCAATTAAATATCCAAGGATGGCCCCAAGGCTCTCTGGAGAAGTAGCAGAGCTTTCATAATCTGATGGATTTAATATAACTTTGCTCTAAAAAAATGGTTGCTGGATTAAAAAGAAAAACAACTAAAAAGATACAACACTAGAGTCCACATTTTCCTTTAGGCAATGCAAAAAAAAGTAATTATTTAGTAATAAACACCTCCTATAAAAGCTAACATCTTGGTATTAAGCACAAATTCATGGAAGTTGATATCTTATACTATGGAAAAAAGGGAATATTCTTCTCCCACTGAACTACTTTCCAGTAACTTCCTAACTTTCTGAGCAGATAGAAGAATTATCTTACTACTTCCCTGTTCAGAACAACAACAACAAAAACCCAAACAAAAAAACAACCAACCAAAAACAAACGAACAAAAAACACCCAAAAAAACAAGCCACTCAAACCCCCCCCCCCCAAATTCTTAAAATTCAACTTTTTTAAGCATTAGCCATAATAATGAAATTCTGTTATTAGATATGCTAAAATGTTTTAGAATAAGGTAAATAGGCAGTTCAATATGTATCACTTTGTCCCCAGAAAAAAAAGGTATGTGGAGATGGCAGCCATAGTTGCTGATAACTCTGGAAATAGAAAAATAGAAAGATATCTACACTAAGCAGTTAGTATGGAAAGCAACAATACAGAACAGAATGGAGAATAAAGGAATTTGGTTACCTCTGTGTGTGTGCTGGTATCTCAAAGATGGAACAGTCTTGTCCAAAAAGAAAAGCATTTTACAGGTTTCTCCTGAAAAGAACGACTTTTGCCCAAAAAGGCAAGCCATAGAATCATAGAATTGTCAGGGTTGGAAGGGATCTTAAAGATCATCTAGTTCCCACCCCCTGCCAATGGCAGGGCCACCTCCCACTAGATCAGGTTGCTCAGAGCCCCATCCAGCCTGGTCTTAAAAACTTCCACGGATGGGGCTTCCACCATCTCATGTTGAGTTTCTCATCCACCAGCACTCCCAAGTCCTTTTCTTCAGGGCTGCTCTCAAGCCAGTCACTGCCCAGCCTTTATTGGTGCTTGGGATTGCTCTGACCCAGATGGAGGACCTTTCATTTGGCCTTGTTGAACTTCATGAGGTTGGCTTTATCTGCTTTAGTGGTCTCTTCCATGGGCTGCAGGGGAATATCTGCTTCTGTACTGGAACACCTCTCTGTTTTTCTCTTACCTTGGAGTTCACACTGCAAACTGTTGCTTCTCACTTTTGTTTTTTCCTCACTGCTCTGCGGCATTTTTCCATTTCTTAAATATGTTTTCAAAACACTTTTTTCTGTGACCTCAATGAATATACCAGCTACAGCTGTGAGCCAATATAACCAGTATTGTCAGTTGTACCCACAGATATTACACCCACAAATAGTTAAATTTCTTTCATGAGCTTTCAAAAAAAAAAAATATTATTTTTTAACATTCTCTTTTCCACAGCTAAAAATAGTCCAAATCTGCTGAGGAAAACTAGAATAGACAGAATGAAGCACAAATGTTTTGAACATGTTTTTCAAAATACTGTGACATATGGATAATTAGCTAGCAAATGGATAATAGGAAAGCTAGAAAGATGACATTAGATAGGATCATTCATACAAAATGTACTTCTAAATAATTATTCTACTTTTTAATTGCCTCCCTATGCCAATTTAGTACCATCCAGCAAATCAATCGGGTGGACATCTGATTAAAGAGACAACAAAAACAACAAAAGGAAAATTGGAACAAATTCTAATGAATCAAAGGAAAAACTTTTTTTAAAAATGAAGCATATTATATCTTAATCACTGTTCACCCAGCATTTAATTCAACTCAACTCTGCTGATAAGTCTGGATATTTGAAAACTATGTCCCTATATTTGATTAATCAATGTTGTCACATTTACATTTTGGTGTATTATAAAGGCTATTTTTCAGAAGAAATTATACATCTGGTCAAACTAAGCAGTTTTTCATACTACATTTTAACACTACACAATGAAAGACAAAAATGCTATTTTCGTATTAGCTTGTCATTTAGGAAAAACTAAGCTAATCTCCATCGTTCTTTTTAATTCTAATTCCTGCCTGATTACATATCTATAAAATTTCAAATTAACAAAACCAAAAATCTATAAAGCAAAGCTTTTCTTATGTCCATGTCCAACAAAACCTTTAAAATCATGCCTAACTTTTTGCCGTTATTTGAGGAAAAAAAAAGTTAACTTGACTTAAGCAGATGTTTGATTCCTTGGGTGAATCAGAGCCTTTTATCAGTATTTCAATTTAATTTCTAAGGCCCTAACTGAAGAAAATCCAAGGTCACCTGTATATAATTAGCACATTTTTGCAGATTCTCGGCTCAGTGTTACAATAAAATGGAGAGATCTGGCAATCTTCTGGGATCTTAGAAGAGGATTTTGTAGAGTCCTATGAGAGAATAATTTAATTCTCTCAAACAGGGACTAAAAATGACTGTATCTTCTGTAAGTATAACCATGAAAAATAATTCTTGTTCAGACACACTGAATGCATTTGATCAAGCTATATCAGAAGACACATGCTCATCACAAAGAGGTCCCTCTTCCAGTAGTTTCTAGTAACTTCAGAAATCTAATTACTTTCAAAATATACTTTTGTCTGAGCAAATTAACCTTTAAAAGCACTGATTATCTCTCACTTAGAGATTCAGAAGAGGAACTATCATACATGCAGGTGCTCAGACAAGAGAAACAATGCTCATTTTCAAGGAACTTTTCATGCAACATTTTCAAGTTTCTCCTGAAGGAATTTTGGTGACTGGTGTGAGAGGGTTTACTACTGAGCAAGGATGACTACAACTGTAAGTGTGGTGATAGGAAATAACGCTTTTACGAGGGTAACAGCAACCTCCTGAACAGAGTTTTGAATATTCTTTCTTTGTCCAGATACACCAGGAGAGCACCATCTGGAAAAAGTCCTACCAACCTACAGCCACTATCCCACAAATATGCAACCTTTGCCTAGGTAGCAGCAGCCACAAAAGCCTGGATTTCCAGTATTCTGATGCTGACATAAAAGGCTTAATATAATATTATATTACCCTGGCATCTGGGTGAAGGCACCAATTTATTATGTTTTGCATAGTACCCTGCCTTGGGCATCACCTAAAATTTTTGCCCTTGGTATTCCAGTGCTTCACACTTTCTGTATACCATCAGAAGATCTGACTTACATAGGAACTTAAAGCAAATGTACCAGTAATTTTTTTCTTAAAGTAAGGAGTTCTAAAAAAAAATCATAAAATACATTTCAATTTTGTAATTTAGGCTTCAATAAAATCTAAACTAGAAGTAGACAGCTTCATAATAGATCTGCTGAAAAAAAAACACATCAAACCTAAATTATTTAGAGGGTATTTTTCCTTTTCCATTCCCACCTCATAGGATAGATTATTTCCTCTTGTTCTCTATCCTGCAGTTTCATGCAGCTTTCTATTTATCAGCAAGGTCTAAACAGTTCCCTCTGATTCACAGGAAAATATCATTTTTCCTCTACATCTGAGCCTTAGTTTATGCCTTCTTCCTTCATGTCCTTGTATCAGTTTCCCCGCTGTCAGTATTTCTTACAACTAGACTCATCTTCACTTTAGAAATTTCTTTCCCATCAAGAAGTCATTGCTGCTCTAGGTCTTCGCTCTATCAGAGAGATACCACTCACTTAGAGCAAGCAGCCAAGCTAAGGAAAAATGGCAGCCGCCTTCTTATTATTTGTATGTACCCTTCAAGCAAAGTGACAGATAAAAATATGGGTAAACAAGCAAATTACTTACAACCACCACTGGTTTAATTCAGGATAGTTTTAATTATTCTGTTTAAAAACCAACCAAACAAACAAATTTACATTGAAATATTAATTTTGCAAGTTTGATCATTAATATTTTCATAGTAGGCAATGAAAATTTTAATTTTCACTGTCTCAGTCCTATTTGCCTAATGCAGCTTTGGACAAATGTAAGCAGTTACACCTTCTTTGCTTATTTAAGATCTCCTGATATTAGTAAAAAAAATATATGCATTTGGTTTGTGTGGGAAGGTTTTGAAGAAGAGCAGGGGACAGCAGGTGTGGCTTCTGTGAGAAGCTGCTAAAGCTTCTAGAAGCTTCCCCCGTGTCCAATAGAGCCAAAGCCAGGTGGCTCCAAGACAGACTTGCCACTGGCTAAGGCTGAGTCAATCAGCAATGGTGGTAGTGCCTCTGTGATAACATATTTAAGAAAGAGGAAAAAGAACCCTGCATGGTAGCAGCAAGAGGAGAGGACTGGAATGAGAATATGTGAAAGAAACAACTCTGCAGACACCAAGGTCAGTGAAGAAAGAGGGAGATGAGGTGCTGCAGGCGTTAGAGCAGAGATTTCCTGCAGCCCATGGTGAAGACCGTAATGATGCACGTTGTCCCCCTGCAGCCCATGGGGGTTAATGATGGAGCACATGTCCACCCGAAGCCTATGGAGGACCACATGCTGGAGCAAGTGGATGCTCAAAGGATGCTGTGACCTCCTAGAAAGCCCCCAATAAAGTAGAATCCTGGCAGGACCTGTCACCCCCATGGGAAGAGAAGCTCAGTGCTGAAGCACATTTGCTGGCAGGACTTACAGAATCATTCTGGCTGGAAGAGACCATCAAGATCAAGTCCAACCTTATTCCTAGCACTATCAAAAACCCCTAAACCATGTCCCTAAGCACACGGTCTAAACGGCTCTTCAACACTTCCAAGGACAGTGAATCCACCACCTCCCTGGCCAGGCCATTCCAATGCCTGACAACACTTTCTGTAAAGAAATGCGTCCTAAGATCCAGCCTGAACTTCCCCTGGTTCAACTTCAGGCCATTTCCTCTTGTTCTGTTGCTTGTCAACAGGGAGAACAGACCAATTCCCACTTCCCTACAACTTCTCTTCAGGTAGTTGTAGAGCTCTCCCCTCAGCCTTCTTTTCTCAAGGCTAAACAGACCCAGATCATAGAATCATAGAATTGTCAGGATTGGAAGGGACCTTAAAGATCATCTACTTCCAACCCCCCTGACATGGGCAGGGATATCTCCCACTAGAGCAGGTTGCTTAGAGCCCCATCCAGCCTAGTCTTAAAAACTTCCAGGGATGGGGCTTCCACCACCTCCCTCGGCAACCTGTTCCAGTGTCTCGCCACCCTCATGGTGAAGAAATTCTTCCTAATGTCTATTCTGAATCAATCTATCTCTAGCTTTAATCCATTCCCTCTAGTCCTACTACTACCCGGCATCCTAAAAAGTCCCTCACCAGTTTTCCTGTAGGCCCCCTTCAAATACTGGAAGAAGACAATAAGGTCTCCCCGGAGCCTTCTTTTTTCTAGGCTGAACAACCCCAACTCTCTCAGTATGTCCCCATAGGAGAGGTGCTCCAGCCCTCTGATCATCCTCGTGGCCCTTCTCTGGACATGTTCCAGCACATCCATATCCTTCCTGTAATAGGGGCTCCAGAACTGGACGCAGTACTCCAGGTGAGGTCTCACGAGAGTGGAGTAGAGGGGGAGAATCACCTCCCTCGACCTGCTGGCCACGCTTCTCTTGATGCAGCCCAGGATACGATTGGCCCTCTGGGCTGCAAGAGCACACTGATGGCTCATGTTGAGCTTCTCATCCACCAGTACTCCCAAGTCCTTTTCTTCATGGCTGCTCTCAAGCCAGTCACTGCCCAGCCTATATTGGTGCTTGGGATTGCTCCAACCCAGATGGAGGACCTTGTATTTGGCCTTGTTGAACTTCATGAGGTTGGCATGGGCCCACCTCTCCAGCCTGTCAAGGTCAATGGTATCACAAGATACCAATGGATTCCCATTATTGGACCAAATTTTGGATGCACTGTGACACTGATGGAAGTCACAACAATTAAGGTATTGCTCTTCTAGAAAGTGATGGTCAAGTGATAACTGCAAGAAGCCTGCTGCAGTGACACATTGAAATGCTGCTTTTCTTTTGGAAGCCCCAGCTTGCATGTTTGAAAGGCATGGCAATGTTTCATCAAACAGTTTTACATGGGACGGTCATTGGAGCAAGGCTGTTCTAGGTTGTCATACCATGGTTGCATCCTTATTTGTAGATTAAAGGAACTCAAATCCTCAGTGATTTGTTACCCAGGTTTTTTTTAATTGTCTTCTATGTAGTCCTCTTATATTAAATCACAGCTTAAAATTAACTGTGCATAATAAAGCTGCTAAGAACTGAGTGTAGATCCCTGATTTTGAAACCTGAAATATACAATCAGATACCTTCTTGGTACAGTTGTAATATCTTGTAGCATCTACAACCAGAATATTTATTTTCCATTCAACCTTGATGATTATATCAGTCTATGATTTGGACTTCAATGAAGATTTTGTTTAGGCTACAGCTCTACATAACATATACCTCTAGACAAGGGAACACTTGCATGCATTTAAAGCAGCAGTTGGACATGCTGCTTGGGTTGAGTAGAGCTAAGATATCCTGGCCCCTTGTGGGCTTCCCAAGGTGCCTTTTCTTTCTCCACTCCATATGAGGGTCGTAAGTTAGCATCCCTGCAGGTGTCCTGTGTGAATACAGTGGTTGCTCTGTGCTTTTTCTTACCAAAATGATAGTTCAAATGCTTTCAATAGTGCTGCTTTCTAAACTTGGATCCTTTTGATTGAAAGATCAGGGAGTGACTAGATGCACTATTACAACAGCAGATGTGAGGAGCCAGTGATCGCTGTTAAGAAAGGTACTGAGAGCAGCACAATGTATCCAACCGTAACCTCGGCTGTAACTAGTACAGAATATAGGGATTACTTGTTAATTACTTGTTGAAAGAAAAGGAAAATGTGCTACTAGCTATATAAGAGAATCAGCTTTAAGAAACTGTGTTCAACTGCAGCTTAGATTTATTGCTATGGTATCAATTCAATTTATAATACAGGCTGTTAACAGCTACTTGCTATTCTAGCATTGGTGTAATTAAAATTTACTTTCATCTTCAACTGTTTACTTTTAGTTGTCACTAAGACCTGCTGTTCTGTTTCATCTGTACTATTAAATCAGAGTCTATGGTTGAATTTACATTTTTTATATAATATTCTGTGTTTTCTGTAAGGAGGGAAAAAAGATATGTCTAAAGAAACCTTCAGACTGGCTTCCCATTCTCATCTTTTCTCTGAAACTGTATTCTGTAGTAGTCTTCGTGGGAAAAACCACCTTATATTAAAAAGATTGTCAAGTAAGTGCTGTTTGAAAGACCTGAGGGAACTGATAGAGTATTAAATTGGACTTGGTTTACAATTCATGGTGAAAACAAGACTTTCATCTCAGAAGGAATGGGATGCTTCTGGATTCACATAGGTAAATCCTGTGTTGGTATAAGATTTTTGTATTGCATATTTAAACTTGTGCCTTTCTATTAAACAAAGTAGGGCTGAGTCTGCTCCCTCTGTTGCTCTACAAGTAAGAGACCTTAACTTGCAGGCCCTGTGGTATCTGCTTTGTCAGTGGCTGGCCAATAATCTTATTAAATAGATTTGGTGATTCAGGAAAAGTGTCAAATGCCTTTAAGAAATTTAGTAAAATAACCACTGCAAACCAATGTGACTGTGGCTCTGGGAAACATTTTAAATTTCTTGCTGGTGGTGTGTGTCAGAGGAACTGTGTATGCTGGAGATAGGGTATTTGTGCCCTGTGCAATATGACTGATGTAAAGCATCTATCCAGCTCTACTCTCTATAGGAAAATCTTTCACTGGGAATACAGTCTAAGTGTTTTGGCTTCCAAGTTACCTTCAAATGGGCCTTGCTTTATATGTATTTTTTTTACAAATGTGTTTTAACCTGCAGACTCTGTGATCTATTAATAAAAAAAATTATTTCACCATACCCTCTAAATCATAAATACTTTGTGATTTGTTGATTTGCACCTGAGTATTCACAATGGCTTCTGTATTCCAGGGGCTTGCATGGGAACAAAATTCTACTTGCATGAATGTTTGGGGAAAAGCAAATGAAAGGAGACTTTGACATTCACCACAGTAAATATTTTCTTTTTCTGAAGAAAATGTGAAAATTCACAGTAGTTTGGGCGTTTCAGCTGTGTTCAGAATTGTCTGAGCAGACCTGCCTCCGTAGTAGAAATAATTTTCCCTGAGATGCACATGTTTCATTCCTCCTTCCTCACCAGTCCTCCTAATTAACTGAAGATAAATGAGGACACAGGAATACAACCTCTCAATTTCTGTGGGCCACTGAATGGGTCTGTTGGGAACTTCCCCTTCCTTTTAGTATAGGTGTACATAAAGATATGAGAGATTCCTGCAGTGCCAAAGATGGTTGCTCTGGAGTCCTTTGCTAAAAATGAGGCAGAACTTGGCCTTTGCATGTTTCTGTCCTGGCTCCTGTAAGAGTCGCTTGGACAAACTCCTGTCTTACTAGACAAACTCTGACTTGATTACATTGAAGTTGTTCAGGAGAATAGGCTTCTGCCTTCTAACTGATATCCTGAATGATTATATGCTACTGCTTTTCTGTGCCTCTTGGCCAAATGAACCTCTGACCTGCTAAGTGCCAAATGCTGAAAGAATTACCTGTTTACTCTATTCACCTGATGGACTCCAGCAGAAAGCCTAGTGGGCAAGAAGGCGGTCTTGGCTTTAAGCAGGCACTGAACAGCAAGAACAGAAGTCATTACTCTTCATTTCTCTATTAGTTTCACTGCTCATTTAATAGTGCTGGGCAAAGAAGAACATTAATATCCGATTCAGGAGCCAAATGCACCAAACTGGGAGTTGTGACTTGTGTGTTTTCCTCTTTTCTAATGGTATCATTAAAATTTAACAAGCCCTCTAAATCATGTTAGTATTCCCAGGGTTAATATTGCTGAAATTGCTGTCAGTGTTCCCACAGGAAGAGTTAACAGTGGCTGAGGCTGTGCAGCTGGCATTTGTTGCTCAGAGGGAGGTGTTGGGACTGGAGAAGCCCTGGCACGGGAAAGGCACAATGAAGTCTTTGGTGGTGGGGAGCATTTGCAATACACATACATATTCTTTCCTATTCACCTCTCCCTTTTCACTCCCACCACCCTTTTTTTCTCTCTCTACCAGTCCTAAAGCTGTCACTTTGGCTCATACTTGTTATATTTCTAATGGAAATTCTTGACAATAAGCCTGCATACATGTGAGCCTAGCAGGAAGGCATATAAGTCTGCTAGTTGGTGCGAGTGTCAGATTTAAGAGATTGTTAGACCGTAGATGGCTTTTACTGGAGGTCGAGAAGGCTAACAAAGTGGGAGATGCAATTAAACTGGTATTTGTTAGAAAGGAATAGCTAGCTGTCTGGGCAGACTGAATGTGGGGAAATGATGGGTAGCTTGAAGGCCATTAGTAATGGCTTTGTAAGCAGTTCTGCAGCATGGGTGGTAAGCCTAAATCCAGAGCTGCTCTTTTGGCAGGCTTAATAAGACTTCCTTTTTTTCCCATGTTTCAAATCTATTTTGAATAATGGATTTGACAAAAATTCTGTGGATTTTGGTTTAGATTTAGAGGTGGGAGAAAAGTTGTGGTGGGTGGGGGCAGGTAAGTGAAGAAACTGGCTTAAGTAAGATTTTAGGTACGTTGTCCCATCACCATGAAAAACAAGGCTCTGCAAGATTTTGCAGAGTTGTTTTTTGTGAAGTCATTTATTCAGTGTTTCTGCTCTTTGACTATGAGATGGGCCGGGCAGCTCGATGAAATGCCTTCTCACTTTAAATGAACAGTTGGGATCTGATTCTTGTAAGTTCTTGATGAGATCTCTAATATTAAAAAAAAATTTTAGAATTTCTTTCTTCACTGCAGTCATCTTTAAATATTGGAGGTATTTCATCAAATCTCTTGTTTATCTTGACTGAACTGTTGGGTGCTTGGCTTCAATGTCATCATTAACAGTTTTTAAAGTTGCAAGGGGTTGGGGTGGGCGCTTTAAAACAGATTGGCCCATATGTTTTGATGTCCTAAAATATGTAATCTGCTGTGAGAATAGGAAAAGCCCACTGCAAAGGCAAGTACAAGCCTTTGAGAGGAAGATGACAGGCTGTGGAGACAGAAATGAAGTGGGGAATGAAGTATGCCTTGGTTAGTACAGGCAGCAAAGGAACAGTGCTTCCATAGGAAAGGTGCACTGGGAAAGCAGGGAGAAATGGTGATAAACCAGAGTTCTTTAAAAGGTTGAGCTCATTGCCAATGTCTTTAGAGCTTTACAGAAATAATTAATATAAGGGTTATGTGTTGTTTTCTGAGTTGGGTTTTTTGTAGAAAAAACTCTCTGTTTTCAGAAGAGTAGAAGAAAATTAAACCAAAGTTGCCTTTGGTTTAATGCACTTCAATATTTTTCATTATGAAATTAGTTTTCCAAAGACTAAGCTACTGGTGCATCCTGTGATCTAAGGATGTAATTAGATTTTCTTTCATCTAATTAATTTCTCTTTCATTTACCAGTCACAAAGACCTATACATTCCATACTACCAATTTGAGACTTGGTATAAAATAAGGACTCAACCTATTACACTTACAGTTTCACCCAAAATAGTAAACAAATGACATTTGAGTGCATCAGCAATAGTTATGAATTCAGCCTGGCTTCTCCTTCCTCTGTGCTTGTCCCTGAAGGAAAAGAATAATGTTTTGATTTCCAGATTAATTTGAGTTCTTAGTGTAGAGCTTACTAATTCTGTAGTGTTGTTATACTGGACACTCTAAGGGTGTGCTGTTAAGTAGTAGTACTTTTTCCAAATACTTTAAAAGCAGAATAGAAAAGGCTTAAGGTGTGAGGGGAGAAGTAAAGGTGGGGGATATTCATGAGGCCTGAATGAACTGGCACTGATGGCTCTAAGTGAAGCACTTTACAGACTGAAGTGCTTTAAATTGCCAACCTTCTTTGTCAGTCCTTCTTAGTTTCTTCTAGCTTGATCTGCCACTGTCTTGCCTGTTTAATATTCCACTTAAGTATAACAAGAGATGAAGCATCCAAGATGCCTGTATCCTCTAGGAGTCAGCTCTACTAATGTTAATACTTGTGTTAGCTGTTTATAAGCAATGAGCTAAACAGGGGTATAAAGAGGAGGGAGGGGAAGGGAAAGGAAAACTGTTGTGACTTCTCTTAATTTGCTGTTCTTTTTATCAGCGAAGGAAATAAATTCTGTCCCTTTCCCGCTCCAAATGCATGCACTTTGGTTAATGGGAATCGTTTCAGTAAGCACATGCTGCTAAGACCCAGATAAGGGCTATTTCTGTGCCTAAAATATCAAGGACCAGAGTACGCTATGTGGGAAGCTGGTGCGGAATCGTGCTGCTGAGGAAGCAGTGTGTAGTAATGCGCATGGGTGACACTGATAAATGGCTCCTCTAAGCAAGCATCTGCAGCAAATTGTCAGACTGAGACTTCCCAGCATACCCTAGACCCCTGCATGAATGAGATGTCTGTTGTGCCATTATTTACCCACCTCCGTATGAAATGAGAGGATAGGATTCATTACTTCAGTCCAGCATTTGACTTTGCTCTCTTTATGTACATATATGTGTGTATGTAATTCTTTTTCTGCACTGCTTTCTGCAGCAATGGCTGCAGAACTCCCAGTATCCTCTCATTGATTAGCTATATGGCTTTTTGAATTTGGGCAAAATGGCTTTCAGGGTAAAGGACAGGTCTTTTACTTCAGGAAACCTGAAATGAAATATGTTCTATATAATCTATTTTTTGTCCAGACACACGTATAATTAAGGTAAGTAATAAGAATGGTTTGATTTTATTTTTTTTTTTTAGTAGGTATTGTGGCTGCTGGGAAAGAAAAGAGAATGGTCTTGGATTCTTTTCCTTTTTGAAGTACCATGATTACTGTCTTCAAAAGGCAGGGAGACAGTCTGCAAATCTATTTTGCACTGAAGTAAAGCCTCTCATCTTTTTCTTGTAACCACTGGACATCACTGATGCACAAAAAGAATTGTACTTACTCTTTGCCTTTCCTCAATTTTTTATTTTTTTTTTTTTTTTTACTACTTTGAGGCAATTTCCTAGAATAACTTGTCATTGAAACTGAAACTCTGGTAATTTAACCTTTGATTGAAAGGTCTTTTTGAGATCAGGGTAGAAATTCTGTCCAACCTAGAAAAACCCCAATGTTTGGTAATTAGCATCTACTTCCAGTACATAAAGATCCGATAAGTTCCCTGCTTTTCTTAATTCCAGCCAATACATCAAACCTCAGGGCTCTCAGAAATGAACTTCTGTGGGTTTATCTGTAAGGATATAAAATGGTAACATCTGACAGAGCAGCAGAAAGGTAACACAGTTGTGTCAGGGCAGAAGGACTTAAAATGCACACGTAACTTAGCTACCTGATGATACTAACAAGCACCTAGCTGAAGTGTGCCTTCACTGGCAACATAAATAAATCTGACAGAGTTTGGGTGCAGCTGAGGTGAGGATATACGTCCTGTCCCACCACCCTGCTGTGGTGTTTATGGCAATCCACAGCTGTCTGTTCAACCCTGCTGCTGTAGCATTCTTAAATTGTTGCTTAACTATTGGAGCCCTCAGCTTCTTGCTGTCTTAGCCTTTGCCCTCAGGCTATTTCTGTCATGCTGGCTTTTTCCAAAAAACTTTAATATTTGCTCATTATGTGGAATGTGACTTTCCCCACAGAAGTTTCTATAGGAAAAGACCTTTTTTAATCCTTCAGTGGAAGAGGATGAATGCTCCTGGAGGTAGAATCAAGTGATTTGTAATCACTTAGATGCTCATGTCACAGGACTTCACACAGTTGCAAATATTCACATCATTGTGCCCATTATTGGAGTACCTGCATAGTTCTCATCTCAGTAAAATGTCTTCTTCTGTTTTTACAGCTGAGGAGAGGAGATAGTAACTTGGTGAAATAATTTAGTTACATAAAACTGATTCCAGTTTTCCTACATGCTTGTGCTCTTGACTCATGGGCTTTTTCCTTCCTTGCTAATGTTGTCCATCTCATTCTGCAGCAGCTCTTGTATGCTGGCTCAGCATTGGCTCTTCTGACTCTGTACAAAGAGAAAGGGAGTTGTGCTTTGCATTTCAAAGCTGTTGCCCTAAAAGGAATTGGAATATGGCAGTTGAATATGTGGTAACTAATTACCCAGTTATGACAAAAAGTCTTTTAGAAAGACCTTGACTTCTGATTCTCTGATTGGTACCAGAAGCTGGCTGTTAGTTTAGCAATTCCCTTTTTTTTTTTTTTTTTTCATTAGTGGGGTTGTGTGGTTTTATGAAACTTTTTTTTTTTCCCTTCCCTTCTAAGGGAGTGTTTATTAATTCTCTTTTTTCCTCCTACCTTGGACAGTTCATATCTATGAATAATTTAATTGTCCTTGGCTGTCTGCTGTTGTGAATGGCATGCTGTTAGGCATTCTGTATTCATGTGGTATTTGTTAATGTTTGTTTTGTATTCTGTCTGCCTTTCTGCCTTGCTAGAGATCAAATGGATGATGCAAAGCTTGACAACATATAAATGCTATTAAACTGTATCTGAAAGAACAGAAAGGATGCCTTTGTCATTTCATTAGTTAGAACATTAATTGGAGTGGATTGTTCAGTGTTTTTCTTGCCTGTGGAGAAGTAAATGTTTATGTGAAAGCATTTTTCTACTTTTCAAAAGTTTGTCTTGAGAATATGTCTAGACTTTATAAGTAAGAATTTGTACTGCCTTACACAATATCTCAAATGTGTTCCCTTTGTTTTCTGTCTCTAGATGGTCTTTGTTACTGTCATTATTCACAAGGTTTAAACTGCAGAAATACCAGTTTTCAGATTTTAATTCTCTTCATTGAAGAATGTATCGCTTTAACTGCTCTTGTCATGGTGCTTGTCAAGCAAAGCAAAGCATCTGTAACATTTTTCTGTTTACATCCTTTCTGATCCAAACATAAGCATCATTATTGGTATTCCAAACGTTCATTTAGATCCTGTCTGTAATCCTCATGAGCCTCAGGTTGAGACCCTGAGAACAGTGGGCAGGAAGCACACCCCAAGCTACTGTCTGCAGCTTTGCCAGGTGAATAGGAAACCAGACTAATGCTTTACTGCAATTCTATAGAGTCATCTCAGGGATGAATGCCCCTTTTGAGAACTTCATCTTTCAGAAAAATGTTAAGAACAAGAAATAATAACATTTGCTAACATGCTATCACTTAATGCCTGCTTTCCTGCTGGCTGTTACATTAATAGAAACTTTTTAGGGTAACATTGAAATTTTTTATCACCTACAGTTAAGGAGTGTTTGAGTGTATGCTACTGCTCTAACAGCCTCCATTTTTTTGTAGGTATTTTGACCAAGTTCCTCAAAGCGGTGTATCTCCTTGCATTTCTTGTGATGCCTACCAGAGTTCACTACAGGCTTCATAAAAATGTTACATAGCCCTGTAGGCAGTAAAGGGTCTTTTGAAGTGTTTCCGATCCTGGGTGCACCTAACACAGCGGAATAGCTTTCTGTAGAGCTGACCCCCCCTGTTGCTGGATGGCTGGATTGTGGGTCCGTGCTTGCTTTGCTTGGCCAATGCCTTGAGAGTCCAGTTCTGTAGCTTAGCTCCTGTTTCTGGATGCTAGCCAAGTTGTTGTGGCTTCCGAGACTAGGCATCAGTGCTGCAATTTCTCTTGAGGCAGACGTGTTTGGAGACACCGTTTGCACCATGGGCAGCACTGGATGTGCTGCCTCTTTGTCTATGGAATGGCTTGTTAGGTTGCCTTTAATTTGAACCATCTGTGGCAACCTGCATGCTTGGTTATAATACTGTTTTTATGTCAGACCTCCAGCAGCATGCTGTAAGCTGGAGACCAGCATGGGAATGAAGGTAGAGAATCCACTGGAAACATTGCAATGCATGTAACTGGAAAATAATTATGTTCATTGTAAACTGTACATCCTGCACCAGACTTTATCTTTGTTTTTATTCTGACAACTGTAGTGACTCTGGTGAAATTACAGAGTGTGAAACAAAGGTGAAATGTATCTGTAGGTGTTCCAGTGTTTGTTAGAGGCCTCCCCTTGCATTGGGTATTTGTATTTGTATACAATATATGTATTGGAGTTTGTGCTTGCCTTCATTATTGTCTGTTGAAGGATCCAGTCGGGCAGTTTGAGGCTTGTTAGAGCACCCAAAACATGGAGTTGCTAATTGGCTGCAGTCCTGTGCTTTCTTTATGTAGTGCTGTTTGTCTTCCCGTAACCAGCCAGCCCACTGCACACCTCTTTCCTTTAAAAAAACCCCAATAAAATCACAAAGTGTTACGCAGTTTTAACCTCTCTATGCCATTTTCTGCTCTTTTGATAATTTTCTTTTCCCTAACTAATGACTCACCTGGATAGAATTGCTGCTGGCTCTGTGATTATAGCAATTAACTCTAACCCTAAGGAAATGGTTTGCTGTGTTGCCTCGCAGACAGGATCTACAGGAGCTGGTGAAACAGAATAGATAAGACTCTGCTTTCCTTCATTTTAATCTTGTTATTGATTAACAAGAAAAGCAACTTGCTGTGAAGGATCTTGTCAATTGTCAGGTTGGCTAAGTTAATCAAGTTTATGGATTTTGGAATATTTTTATTTTTTTTTTCTGTCTCTCCAGAGTTGCTGTGAATTCTTTACAACTTCTTGCAAAGTTGTTTCAGAGGCTTTGGTGATTCTGTAAACAGGGCTTCTTAAGCCTGACTTAAAGGACTAGAGAGCTAAAACTGGAATTACCGTTATAACTTTTTCTTCTGCATGTTAGATTTAACTTTATGGTGGTGTTTAGCCAATTCATAGTATTGTCTTTCCTTTGGTGATAAAGAATCATGAAAATAGAGCTTTAAGTGAAGTTACAGCCTCAGGAATACATTGTCTTCAGTGGGCTTGCTCACATGTTAGTAACTAAAAGCAGATGTGCAAGCAAGTTTTGAACACTGAACAAAATAGTAGTGAGCAGCGTGTACGTAGGTATCTCAAGGCAAGTGCTTCACTCTGTGTACTGGGTGTTATCAAAGAGTACCTCTCAACTAACAGCAGAGGTGATAATGTGAACAAGCTGTCTGAACGGGGGTGACATGGTACAATTAAATCTTTATGGGGCTGACCACAGCCTGCAGACTTGTCTGCATGAGAGGAAAAGTAGATCTGCCTACAAACAAGTACAGGGCTAATAAAGCTACAACTTGTTTTTGTATTCCCGTCGCTCCTTTTGATCATTCTTTTACCAAATGTCAGCACAGATGGAAAATTCAAAACAAGCCCACGGATCCAATTCTGTGGAATTGGAAAGGTCCATAGTGCAGCTCCCATGAGCTGGAGTGCTGCCAGGCAAGGGATTCCTGGAAGTTATCTAGTCCAACCTCTTCTTCAAAGCAGGGTGGACCTCAGTGTTAGATTATCTTATTCTAGGGCTCATGCAGTGAAGTTATGAGCATCTCCAAGGCCAGACACTGTACAATCTCTCTGGACCCCGTTGCCTTTTTTCCTCAGTCCCGTCCTCTCAAGTGCACGTTCTTGCCCTGACTCTTGTGCCAGCATGCTTCTGATCTTGTGGTGAGCTTGTTAGGGAGCTAACCTGGCAAAACCAACCTCTACTCCAAACCCCTGGTACTAGTAAAAAGGGGACTCACTGTACGAAATGTTACTCAGTAAATCAAACCCCTTATTTCACCTATGTTCTCTTTCAGTGTGGAGCTTTTTGCGTTTTCTAGAGCCAAATATCTACACGCAGCTCAGTGATTAAGACGTCAACTGCTTGTCTGACATCAGAATATTTGTAAACACTATGACTAAATATAGCCATGGGCAAATGTGGTTTGTTGGGTTTTTTTTTCTGGCAGTTTGACTGCATGATGAAAAAAAAATATAACTAGAGGGAAGAAGCCAGCCTTTTCTTATACTGCAGTCTTAGTTATTACACCGCTGCTAGCATTCGCCATTTTTTTTAGGTGATAGAAAAATGGGCAGAGGTGCCAATTTGAGGATGTCTACCCTTAGACTTGGTCTGAAGGCAGTGAATTCAGTATGGCAATGCAAGCAGATGGACAACTACAGTATTGACAGTAGTACCAGTCCAAATATAGTGTTTTGTGCTTTACCTTTGTGTGGCCATGAGTGACCACTTGCAGTGACAAACAGGGGATTAAATACCATTTAATTGAAGGTCTATAAGAAGGGGAAAGGTGCTTGAAAACCATAAAAACATCTTGCAGACGCATCTGTGTTCCCCATGTGCAGACTGAAGAGATGTGATTTAACCCTGCTGAGACAGAGGTGTTCGTACCGGGCTGTCCTGGTCTGATCTGTCTCTTTAACAGCAAGTCCAACACAAGGTTTTTTCTCTGCAGCTGTACAAGATTGAGACCTTCTACCTTTAGCTGCTTTTCCCAAGTGGCAAAACAGTCTGCTGCCTTTGGGAGTGTGACAAAAAGTGCATGGGGTCTCTTCTTGGTTCTATATTTCTGGCCAGCGATCTGTTAAGCTCCTCTGAGACATGTGCCTTAGGTGTTCAGTATTCTCCTTTGCCCCTGCCATGCTGTGCCTATGAGCAAAGCAGGATATCTATTTAATGAATTAAATAGTGCATATGCATTGCAACAGAACAAATTAGTATTTGATTGAGAGCTTGCAATTATATCAGAAATTCAGTATAACTTCTTGATCTGCAGTCACTGAAAGTTTCTGTCTTATCTCATTCGTGTTCAGCAAGGCTGAAATATGTGAGGTCTGGATTCCTAACTGGGAAGTATTGATGGCTCAGCAATTTATGTTCAAAATATGAACATGTATTGTGCAAGATGAGGACTTTTGCTAAAGCACCATGAGTTTTATTTAACTCACCTGCATTTTAATTATAATGGAGTTACTGAAAAAACCAACTTATTAGCCATAAAATAACACATCCTAGTAATATCAGTTTCTCCCTGGGTTGTGAGTGTATTGTGGGATACCACTGCACCTCTCAAAATTATATCCTGGGCACTTTACTGTGCTTTGAAACTTCATTTTGTCGTAGCTCTCCAGTAGCCTCAGAAGACCTTAAAGCTGATCTTGTGCTCCTGTAGGCTAAGATTTCTCTATTGAAGCTAATGGTGTTCCACTGATGTAGGGAGTAGACAGGAAGAAAAATTTGGATTTCCATCTTTTTTTGTGTCCGTTATGCTGTTAATTCACTTTTTCTTCATTCAACTGTGGTATAAAAGAACTAATTGCATATCTCCTGTCTGTGACTGTCGATCATACTTTGGGTTTTAATACAAATACAGGGCTTCTTCTACCTATTTAGAGGTATTTTGACAAGTTCAAAGAATCCTAGGAGTAGTGCAAATATTTCTCTGTTGTCATCCTCTACCCTTTGATCAACACCTCTGCCCTATATTCTTAGTAACTCTGTATTGGTCCTTTTTTGGGATTCTAGCTATTTTAACAAGCTTACACTGGGCTGCCTTTCCCCCCTCCCACTCCCTGAAGTTCCTTTCCAGAAACTTCTTGGTAAAAATATACCCATACCTGTCAAATTCTAAAGAGATAGTGGGACTAATCTCAGACCTATGTGCCAGACACTATGCAAGCGTGCTTTTGAATTCCCATGATTCTGAGTTTGCTCTCCTTGTCCATTCCAAGGACCAAATCCAAAACCTCACTTTATTGCAACTGTCTCTTGGGCTAAAATAGCAACTATGGACTGGCAAGGTAGAAATGAGCCCTGACAACATCCTTCCCTCTCTGCTTGGAGATAGATGTGCCTGCAGTGGTGGGAGCACTGATGGGGTAGAGGAATATGGGTGCTAGATACCCATTTTCTACCTGGGGCTGGTTACCTGGGTTTGCTGGCAGAATTGACTAGCGTCGTTCTGGTTCCACAGGTGGCTGCTGTCCTGCACTGAGAGCTTGCCAAGTATGAGTGATGGGAAGAGAAAAGGCTTGGGAAGAGGGGAAGGAAAAAAATACCATGTTTGGTTTTTTTTTTTTCCTTGCTGTCATTTTCTAATGTTCTCTGAGCTACCTACTTGTACCAATGAGAATCATACTTAACAGGAATCTTTCCATGTTCAGACAGTTTAATTATTCAAAATGCGTTAAAACTTTTTTAAAATCTGGAATTAATTCCAGTAATAAATACATCAGTTCAGTTTTAAAAATGCACTGAAATAATTCACAAGTATTAATGAATTATACTTTGGCCTTTTTTCTGCCCTGGAGAATATATGACTAGAGATCAAAGGTACGCAAGAGCGAAACAACTTGTCACAGGGAGCCTGATAGTTTGATTCCCAAAACCTGTGTTTTAATGACAAAAAGCAATATGGCACAGTGAATAGTTGCTAACCTTCTGTGTGGAAGCTGGGACTTGCTGTAGTACAGACAAATCATATGGCATTGAACAAACTGTGCTACCTACAAGTTATTTTTACCTTTATTTTTTTTTCCCTGAGCCCTTTCTTTCTCTACTAAGACTGTAAATTCTCATGGGGAAAAAGCTGTTTGTCTTTGTACATTGTATGGCATAAGGATCTTGATTTTTATTTTTTTTTAAAGACTTTTTTTTTTTTCAGCTGATGCCTCTAAGTGCTACCAAAATATGAAACATAGAAAATCTGTTTCTACATTTGTTTCATGTGTTACATTCTTTCAGGTTTTACTTCAATGTATTTTTGCATTGCTACTTCAGCTCTATGGATGTCCATAGTGCTCTAGATTGCCATAAAGCTTTATATTCTACATATGTGCATACAAAATTACTTTTTCCAGTCTGGTTGCTGGTATTTTACAAATTAAATGTTTCAAACATTAGTCTCTTCCATCCTTTCTTGCTTACCTTCCTTGTATTTTGGATTACAGCAGAACCAGGTAGATTCTGTTTTGCTAGTCCTGCTCTGTATTAGTTTGGGGTTTTTTATACACTTCATATAAATACATTGGCAAATTTAAATTAACCTCAATTGTAATTTACTGTTGGACCAGGACTGATTCCGTCTTGCCGTATCCTTTAAAGGAAGAAGTGTGTGTTAATGTCACAAACACACCTTCTTTCTAAAGGCTCTGTAGTTTTAAGCATCCTGGTTGCCTGTGTAATGCTTGCTAACACTCAGAACTTTGTCTTCTAATTGTAGCAGGGGAAAATACAACCCATGTCAGAGTCAGTGGTGGGTCAACAGAGAACAAAGGCAGTAATCAATCCAAGGCCTAATTAAAGGCAGTGGTGCCAGGAAATGATAGGGATTTTAACAGCCTGACACTCAAACTTCCCTAATTGGACCAGTGTTCTTTATAACTGCTCTGTGCCGCACTTCATATTGCCCCAGCTATGATAGCTGTATCTCACTCTGTGTTCAGTGTTTTGCTCTACTCTTGAGTTTGGGGCAGAGTTGGGTAGAGGGATTCATTAGCAGTCACTGCTGTAGCTTTATACTCTCTCTTTGTTGTTGTTGTAAAAGCTCAGTTACTTGAATGATGGTTATAAGCACAGTGGATTATAGTTCATACTTTTGTAAAAAGAGGTGGTATGGCTGAGGGGAACATGCTGAGGCTGCTGCTGTTCTCTTCTTCCGTGCTTCAAACGAGAGAGCAAATAGTACTTGTGGATGGAGAGGATGACTTTGGTTCATTAAGAGTTTCATTCGAAGTCTTGTGGTTTCTACTTCTTCATGAGATTTAAAAGAACTCCCTCTGAACGACTTCCAGCCAGAAGAGGAGCTTAAACAGCAAGTATTTGTGACCAAGAAACAAAATCGCTTTCTACATCCTATGTCTCAAAGTGTAGCAGTTGTTACAGGAATCTGAGAAAAATCCTACATACCAGTTAGCAGTTCTCTACTAAGTTTAAGTAGCATAAATATCTGTTAGCTTGAGCTGTGCAATATGTTCTAGTTAAAGAACATTTAACCAAAGTTCTGTCACTCTTGCAGGAAAGGATTCTGCAGAGCACCTTAAGCGCAGAAAAGAAATCCTGATGGTGTCTTCAGTCGTGTTGCAGAGGAATGTGTTCTTGGCATCAGATTCATTTGTTGTACTTCTGTGGAAACTTGCCCTCCCACACTTGATATTTTCCTGTCTATTGGAGGTTTCTGTACAGTAGTGAGAAATAGTTAATTCTTTCTGAATTTCATGATGAGAAAAAGCTGCTTGGGAATGAAGTGAAATGAGTGTCTGGAAAAAACATGGCAAGATTTAGCCTTTTTTTTGGACATGAAGATCTACAGCTGGGTGCAGGAGAAGATTATGGGTGGTAAATTGCAGCATGACAGAGTTGATACACAGTTGATAGCACCATGCAGAACTTTATTCTGAATTTCTGAAACTTAGCACTTTTTGTTATTCTCTCCTCAGCTATATAATATGTCCTAATACAAGCTAGTCAACTATAAGTGGTTTCATGGGCTTCAGTGGAATGTTGCCTATGTAACATATACCAATGTATTTTTGAAGGGCTGGGCTGTAGGCTCGGCTGTGGCATTAGTGTCACCACCCTGCTACCAGGCTCAGACAGAAGCCTCCCTGTGTGCCAGCTGGCTGTCAGTCTCAGTGAAACATGTGCCCATTCTGTTGGCTTAGTAATGTGAATGCCATGTATAGTGGAGACAGAGGGGTTTCCCTGTAAACATTAATGAGTTGAGATATTTTTGTTTTCTTTTCAGAAGAATTGCAGGAATATAACCACATGTCTAGTTACTGACCGGCATAGTTAAGTGAGCTGCTCCCATGACTCTTATGCCCAGGTATTTTTTAATTGAAAGATGGATGTCACTGAGTAAAGGGATTCTTCACTGTGAAGGGGAAAGACCATTATAAACCAGTATTTAAAACACAGGGAAGTGCAAGCTACACTGTTTGTGGTAAGAGTAGGGTTTTTTTATCCCACAGCCATAAATGTTTCAAGAAGAATTTAATTTTGTACATAGGTGACACAGATCTGAGGGAGCTAGATAATCTCTGGACACCCATGAAGCTGGGTCTCTAGTCTTTTTACCATGTCCAACACACCTGACTGCAGAACAAGCTCAGTAGAGGACACTTCTTCTAAACACTTTTAAATTATGCAAATCTTAAAGCAACAGAGCAATTCTTACCTATACCGACACATTTGAGCAGAGTTGTTCTCTAGCACCTAATAACAATACTGGAAGTTAATCCAAATTTCAATTTTAATCCATTTGAAGAACAACTAATAAACACAGCTAATGACTTTCTGTATATATTAGAAACAGTGGTTCTTTGTTACTTAAAAAACTTGCAAATGTCTCAGTTGCCTGTTAGAAGAGGTGTGGAAAACTCTCCACAGACTTGCCTGTCTCCTAAGCTGCCCAGCCTCCTGCGAATTATGTACCTTGCAGGGAAGCATTATTAGTTCCAGTGGTCTGGCCTGTGGCATAGTCCAAATCTGTTTATAATCTTTCAGCACTTTGATATTGCCTATACACCTATCAAGAAGGAACAGAGGCATGCAGAGGGGGAGAAATGGACCCACATTTCAGTGTGATAAGTACTTTGAAAAAAGAACAGCAAGTGCTTCCTGTTGAACATCTACTACTTAACTCAGTCTAGTGCTATAAGGAGTCTTATCATTTTTCCCAAGTGAAAAAATTTGAATAAACAGATCTACCCAAACAGCCAAATCTTAAGAGATGATGCAGTGTTTTTTGATCTGCAGGATATTCTGATGCACTAAGTTCTTGATCAGATCCTTTTCACAAGAGTGAAGAATCTTGGGGAGGAACCAACCCCAAAATGTAATGGAATCATAATGTTGTACCCTGGGCTGTAAAAGGCTGGTACATCATTGTTTATCTTCTTAGACTGAGTAGTTTATTAGTATCTTTTTCTGTACTCTAATGTGTTGCCATGTACTGGGACTTAATAGCATTTGTGCTGCCAGCAAGATACTTAGCTGCAGATCTATCTGAGTAGCAGGTTTCTTTGAGCAGAAGGACCAGCTAAGTTCAGGACTCTTTCTAGCTGGCAGGTCAATAATACAATTCTGCTTCTATCTGTCAAGATAAGTTTTCCTAGTCTCATTCTGTTTCTCTTTAGTGCAGCATGCAGCCTGTGGATTTGAATCACAAGGTTGACTGATGTACCATATAGAATCTTGTACAGCACAAGATACACGTCTCTTTACGAGAATTTAAACTTGGTGCACAGAATAAAGCTGACTGGAGGAAAACAGGATGAGTAGTTTTTTGGATAGACTTTAGAGGGTTTGTCAACCGCATATGAAGAATTTCTCTGGCTTTTTGAGTCCTTCAATAACAACTGAGCTTCTCTGATGCAGTGGTTCAAAGGCATCCATATTACAGTTAGTGTTTGTTATTACTAACATTTGTATGTGAATTAAATCAGAAAGCCTTCTGATGGAGTGATGATTTGTCATCAGCAGTCTGCATCTGAGAGTCATGCACAGTATTTGTTTGATAGCTGTTATTGTTTTGTGGTGTTAGGAAGACCTGCTGTTGCAAAGAGACCATATTTTGCTCTTGCAAGAAAGTCACCAGTTGGACTTAAAAATTGTACTTTGACTATTTATGTGAAAGGTTTGGGTTGTAAGTGAATTTTTCATGGGCTAGTGGCTCTTTACCCCCTTTCTGGCCCTGAATGAAAGTGCGCAAGTGACAAGTTTTCAGTGGCAAAATGTGTCAGGTGAAATGCACCACAAGACTGAGGCCTTTGCATTCCAGGACTTGACCATGTGCTGGACTCTACACGTTGGAATGATATGCACACAGGGCTATTAACTTGTGCCTACCTTCCGAAATCTTATTTTTTTCACTGGCATAATTGATAAGATTGGTATCTTTGTGTATCCAGATTATCACTGCATGCTTCCTAACCCGTAGCCATTGCTGAGCTTTCAAGTTTACCCAATTCCAATAATGTTTCTCCTTTCATCTGTTTGCCATTAAAAATCAGTATTTGTTAACACCCAACACTGAAAGCTGAAGTTGGCTGGTGTGAGCTATGAGACTTTTGCTGTCTGTCAGATGCAGTAGGCTTTAATTAAAATGACAGACTCCTTAACAATGTTGTTATATTTTCAAGGCCAAGCTTAATGTTATCTAACGTGTTACATGAGATTGTCACATTAATAATAGGGAAGGTACAAAAAGATACAACTCACTGGAATTGTTTATGAAACTTTGTACACAATGTCATGTTCTTTTTTGCTTAATTAGTACTGGTTGAGTTGTCTCCTGCTTTGTTTTACCTTTTCACGCCTCTCAGACAGACTCCATCATGTTGGCTGTTGTATTTAATTATTTCAATCTCTTGCTAAGTGCTAAGTGTCTGTAGAAAGCAGGGTTCTGTTATGGTGTGCAATGTGTACACAGAGGAAAGGATCTCTCTCTGCTCTTAAACAATAGCAACACCATTTAAACTAAGTGGAAACTCTGAGGGGGTTGCTCTGAGTATTTATTCTCTTGCTTGTGACACAGGAATACCGATCAATCATGTTACATCAGTAGTCATCCACCTAGACATCTTTCTGTTCTGAAAGATTAGGATTATATTTCTAACACTCATAAATGCTATGAAGCCCCAGGAAAGGGGTTACCAAACCCAGGATATGTTGTCTCCCTATCTTTCCATAGCATGCAAGAAGGACCTATAGGATTTTTAGGACTGAGGCCCTGAGCTGGAGATGCAAGTTTCACAGACTTGTCTTGTAACTCTCTGCAGATTACAATGCCTGAGTTTCACAGTCTGAAGTACTACAAGCAAAGGACCTGTTGTATAAGGGCCACAAGAAGCTTTAGCTGTTTTATGTTTTCTACAGAAATTTTTAGGTCAAAGGTGTGGTAAAACTTCAATGTGCTGTGGTTAAACAGTATTATCACTCATCAACACAATTATGATAGTGTAAATGGATTTATTGATTAAGTCACCATGAATAATTTGATGTGGTAATAAATTCTAAATTGCGAACTGCAAACACAGCTGCTTATTCTGCTTTCATTGTAGAAATAAATGAGGAAATGCTGTTGTATTGATACAAACTTCCCTCAAGCCCTTGAACTTTCAATGGGCATGGTATTAGAGGGGAAGAAAATGTTTCCTCAAACATTTCACCTCCTTTTCCCTTCATCTAGGCAGCTGGTTTTATGACCATAGGGGAATTTTACTCTACAAGGGTTATTTACCACCTGGGTCATTATAAAACTAAGGTTTAGGATGCCTCTACTTGAAGGTAAAAGGGGGTAACTTTGGTAAATGGCCTGTAATTCCAGGTCTTGCATTTTTCACCCTGCCTTATGCTTAGTGCTCTCCTCTGTAGATGCAGGGTGGGGAGAAGCCATTGGACTGAGAAATCAAAAGCCATGCAATGCTCTCACAGGTTGTTACCTTGCTTTCAGATTAGTTAAAAGTGGCAACACTTGTGTTTATGTTGTGACAGCCTTTTTCTGGGCTTGTTCTTCAGTACACAGCGTATATGGCTATAGCTCTGATCCTGCAAGCAATTGCACTGGCAGGTTGATTCTGTGCCAATGTATCTGCAAAGGTCAGTAATGGTTCCTGGTTGTAGATAAGAGATTCTCATGCTCCAAGTGTGGCTGCCAGCTTGATGTGCCAGCAAGCCTTTTGTCTGGCCTTCCCCCTTCCTTACTGCAGTGCCTGGAACTTACACATTTAGTGCAGTGTGCTTCTCTTACAGCAGTTCCACCATTCATGCTGGCTCTGGGCTAGCTCTAAGGTATGGGCTTCCCTGGGAAGCACTGGAGGGCTGGTCTGTGTCCACCTATGTATGCCAACTTGGTACCTTGTGTTCAGAGGCAGCATAGTGTTGTGGCATCTGTTTTGTAATTTGGTACATCGGTGAGGTGCAGTGGTGTATGTGATATTCGTGTGACACTAATGCACAAGCCCCTCTCCTGCTTCTTGCTTTTGTGTGAACCATCGCATGGCATTTCGGCTACATTCTGTGGTCACAGGAGCATGACTGTCTTCAATCTTTTAAAATCCATGGTAGGATGACCGCACGTGGAAACCCTTGATTTGTGAATCAGAACAGTTTGTCTCGACTCGGGCACAGCTTGGCTTTTCATTCTCTGTGGTTGCTTGGGCTAGAGTAAAATGAGTGCAAAAGGGTGGAAATCATTATTCCATATTTTGTTCGACACAGCATGGTCCTAGTGAAAACGTGTAATGTGCAAGGCAGCAGGGAGCACAGAATGCTCTCAACTTCAGCTGATTCTGTCATCAATGGTGTCATGTAATTATGTCAGATTTTATATTCAGAACTGCTGGATTTTCTGTGTTAGTTTCTTTCAAATACCTACAAAACAAAGCCTTTTCCTTTTTTTTTTTTCCTTGAAATCATCACTGTGCTGAGCATAACACCTAGTCTGCTGTTAAAATAATGTCTGGAGAAATTCTTAGGGCTTCAAAATAAGTTTTGATTGCATGAGAATATTGGCATTTAGTCTGGATATAGCTATAAAATAAACTTTGGAGTAAAGGTCATGTGAGCAGGGGATGATTTGCTTTTGTGCTGTTTAAAAGACTATTTCAGATGCAATACGTTATCTGTGTTGAAAACAGCATTAAGTGTTTTATTGCCGTTATGGTGTGGGCAGCAGTGGAAAGGAATTACACAGATGGGTAGAAGTGAGTTTTGACTTGACTTGCTGTGAATCACTAATCAGGTGTTGAGTGTGGGACTAAATAGTAACACCTTTGAGGACACTAAGCACTTGCAAATTCTGCCTTAGATCCCTGTAAAGGTACTTGGTATGGAGAGGGCAGAAGTAATTTGTTATCCGAGTAGGCGTGCATTTGAAGAGGCTGTGTTGGTTTGAGAGGCAATTCCTAATCAGGCCCAGTGGTGAGCTAAATTTCTAATCCAAATACAACTGTATGTCAGCAATATTGAACAAATGCTGCTTTCTGGATGTTTGAAAGAAGCAGGTGTTCAAATTGTACATGCACCCCACTTCCAGTCTTTCCCAAGCAGTAAAACTGCTGCCTAGAAAACCCTTCAGTGGTGGGCTGACCCCAGCTGGAAGGTAGGCTCCCAACCACTTACCCTGATGGAGGGGCAAGGATGCATGGCTTCTTATGTTGTTCAGTTTTTGCCTTTTGTAGAGTGTCTTATTTGAGGTTGCTTGTGGGTGCAGACCATAGGTACCTGGTTTGTGCAGAAAGTGAAGGCAGAAAGCCCATGTCTTTTCATCTCCTCTTTCAAATATTAGTTTGTGACTTATCCTTTAGTCATTCAGTCTTGCAATTTCAGTACTTCCCATCATGTTTCTTAATCTCACTCTTGAATGGCGACTGAAGAACTTTGTACAGGTGGGTACCTTGATCTGTCCATCTACTCAGGTACTGCTACTTTTGGAAGAAATAAGGCATATGAACACCTATATTTGGAGGCAGAATTTTACTTTTATCACCTAAACAAATAGAAATAAAAAAGCAAGGCCCAAGTCCTCACTCAGTTGACCTACTTATCCCAAGCTGCTTTAAGCATATGTTTTGGGTGAAGTTCTAGACACACACTTTTTTTAGTCCTACATTTGAAAAATGTGCGAATAGCAAAACTAATTGTCATTCTTCCTGATAACAGAGCAGTAGCTGCAGTTGCACAGAAAATACTGAGAGTGCCTGTGGGCTTTCTCAATGTGCAAAATAATCCTAAACTATAGCCTGCCTTTAAAAATACCACATGCTATTACTGGAGAGCCTATGTTCCTCAGAATAAGCAAGAGGGCGTAGGAAAGGAAGAAAAGGGTCAAATTGCCTACAGCAAGTCTTGTGCTTTAGGTAGTGATGGACTGTCAGGTTGTCAAAACACAGACAGATGCTTCTGTAATGTATGAACAACATAGCATCAGAATGAATGAACAGTGTTCTGCTTTTCCAGCCTCCTTCCACCCCCGTTGTGTTATTAGCTGCATTGCATAATTTGTGTGAGAAACATTTTATAAAGTCAGTGTGGTGCTTGTCAAACCACCTGTCATTATTCCCCTTGTAAAGCAGTTATTCTGTCTGCTCCTGCTTTGGTCTGCTCTTTACCCCTAGGGAGATACAGCACAGCTGACTTGGATTTTGGTTTCAACTGCTGCCTTTAATTTGCCTTTTCTGAAAAGCATTGATTAACTTTTGGTGGGAGCATCGTTTCTAGAGTTGGAGGTAGATCTATCAATAAGTCAAGACTTAGGTGCTTTTGAAGCAGCAAGAGAATGCTGGTCAAGTTTTCTTCACTTGAATATTAACTTCATCTCTCCTGTCAACACTAAACACAATTTCTCCCTTAATTTTGTATGTACCCTTTAATTTTGTTGTTTGTTTTTATATATTCAATTTTTTTTTCAGTTCTCTTATAAAAGCACTGTACATTTTTGTTTAAAAACATGTACACCTTATGCTTTTGGTCATCTTATTAGGAATTCCTGATGAATGTGTTTGTTTTTTTTAAAAAAGTATTTAACTTATGCTTGCAAACCTAAATTTCTGTCACTATTAAAATTTCTAAGACCAAATTTTTATCTTACAAAATTAGTTGAGGGGAAAACTCTGCACATTCTTTCATGTATCAGATTGTATATGTGGAGGGAATTGATGGCAAATGCTAGGGGGTTTTACTGCTATTGAAAAAGTTAGATGCAGAAGGTGAGTTTTCAGGTATTGTTTGAGTGTTATGGGACCTCACTTCAACTTGAGGGTTGCTCAGTTGCAAGTATATTGCATGCATTTATTCCCCTGTAAATTACGTCTATTATCTAAAAAGCAAAATATTTTTTACTTTCTCATGTTTAACTCAGGATGGCTTGAACTGTAGAGATGATCAGATTGTATTGTAAAGAACAAGACAGAGCAAGACGCACACAGATAAAATGTAGGCAGAATTAGGTCCCAAGTAAACATTCATCAAATTTGCTGGGCCTAGTTACCTCCATCTTTCCACTCCAGCAGGTTTAAGGTGTCCTACAATGTTGCAGGCACTCAAGAATAGCTTCTGTCAGTGATGTGGGCAAGCCTTGGGGTGTGTGCTTGTGTATGTGCTGAAGGTGAAATGGCCAGCTGCTCTCATTTGAGTTTGTTTCTTTCTAAGGTTGGAAGTGTTTCAGCTGAGGAGATTCTGACATTGCAATTTATTAAAATCTAGAAATAATTGAATTGTCATTAACTCTGTGCCTGTAAGACAGATCTGTGCCAGCGACAGGTAAGGAGGAGGTGGAATGTGAGAGTGGGTGTAGGATCAAGGGGAAAGATAGACTATGGAAACCTTCAGGGAGGATGAAGGCACTGGTGGGCCTATGCTGCAGGTTGCCTGGAAATGTGAACTCAAGCACAGAGCTAAGATGTGCGGGGAAGAAAGTTGAGTTGAGGAGAGGAGACACGGGACATCCAGGCACTACAGGGAATTTTCAGCTGCAGGTCTGATGTGCTGTCCTCTGTCCAGACTGTGGCCCAGACGAAGCTCTGGCTGTTTGCTATAGGTAAAAATAGGCAGTGCTGTTTGAGGCACAGTCTCCATAGTAATCAAGGAAACTGTGTTTGATCTTGTTATATTAGCTGTACTAGGCTACAAGAGAGCTGATCATTGTTTGTGAACCTACATAAGGGACTGAGCAGTTGGGGCTAGTTAGTCCCTCATGCTGCTGCAGAACTGGTGTTTTACTTCTCTGTTGTAGAGCAGCTTGTCAAGGTAATTCACAAATTGGTATGCAGTGCTCAATATTATGAACCAAACCAGAGAATTAAAGCTTACGTACAGGTGTTCTTGAGAAGTTTATAGTAGCTGGGTTTTACTCTCAAGTGAAAAAAACCCCTCTGATAAAAAGTGAAAAAGCATTTGATACAGTCTCCCACAGCATCCTCCTGGAAAAGCTGGCAGTCCATGGCTGGGACAGGTGCACCCTTTGCTGGGTAAAAAACTGCTTGGATGGCCAGGCCCAGAGAGTGGTGGTGAATGGTGCTGCATCCAGTGGCATCTGGTGACCAGTGGTGTACCCCAGGGATCACTATTCTGCCCAGTTCTGTTCATTATCTTTATTGATGACCTGGATGTGGGGGATTGAGTCTACCCTCAGTAAATTTGCGGATGACACCAAACTGGGAGGGAATGTCGATCTTCTGGAGGGTAGGAAGATGCTGCAGAGGGATTTGGACATGCTGGGTTGATAGGCTGAGGCCAATGGTATGAAGTTCAACAGGACCAAGTGCAGGGTCCTGCACTTTGGTCACAATAACCCCAGGCAGCACTACAGACTGGGGGAGGAGTGGCTGGAGAGCAGCACAGTGGAGAGAGACCTGGAAGTGCTGCCTGATAAACAGTTGAACATGAGCCAGCAGTGTGCTCAGGTGGCCTGGAAGGCCAGTGGCATCCTGACTTGTATCAGGAATAGTGTGGCCAGCAGGACTAGGGATTTGATTCTCCCCCTGTACTCAGCACTGGTGAGGCCTCACCTCAAGTGCTGTGTACAGTTCTGGGCCCCACACTTCAAGAAGGATATTGAGGTGCTGGAGCGGGTCCAGAGGAGAGCAATGAGGCTGGTAAAGGGACTGGAAGGAAAGTCTTATGAGAAGAGGATGAGGGAGCTGGGGTTGTTTAGACTAGAGAAGAGGAGACTCAGGGGGGACCTTGTCACTCTCTCCAACTACCTGAAGGGAGGTTGTAGCCAGGTGGGGTCAGGTTCTTTTCACAGGCAATTAGTGACAAGACGAGAGGGCATGGCCTGAAACTGTGCCAGGAGAGGTTCAGGTTGCATATCAGGAAGCACTTCCTGACAGAGAGGGTCATCAGACATTGGAATGGACTGCCCGGGGAGGTGGTGGAGTCACCGTCCCTGGATGTGTTTAGAGAAAGGCTGGATGTGGCACTTAGTGCCATGGTCTAGCTGATGTGGGGGTGTTGGGTCATAGGCTGGACTTGGTGATCTCAGAGGTCTTTTCCAGCCTCAGTAATTCTGTGAAAACAGACCGGAAGATGCTTTTCTAGACCTGCTGAAATCAGTTTATAGAGGTGGCCCATCACTCTTAAGTGCTGTCCTTGGTCTTTCAAGAACATTTACTTGTCTAGCAGCAAATTATTCTTGGAACTAACATTTCCTTTCACTAGTGTGTGACATTTCTGTGGTAGTGTGATACAGTTCCAATTCTCTCCTATAGATAGGATTATTTTCTTGGCAATCTGTGATACAATTATATGTTGAATCATGCAGTGAGGGACTATTTTTGGCCAGTGATAAAATGACAATGATTGCATATAATTGCTGAAAACAATTTTGAATTTTATTAATGAGATACTCCAAACAACATCTTATAGACTATTGTCTCTGTTAACAGCCAATTTGTAAGAGTTAACTGCTGTGTAATTTGCATTTATTCCCCTATTTGTATTGAAATGACACTTGCTGTCCATAATTACCCGTCCTCCAGATAAAAGTTGTTGCTTTTTAGTTGCTATTTCCCTTAAAAGAAGTGGAAATAAACATATAATTTAGAGTTGTATTGATTAGTCTCATCCAGGGTGTAAGTAGTTTTTACTACGCATCTGTTTCCCTACGTTTTGGGAAGACTAGCTGCAGGCACCAAGAATAATTTCATAACGATTAAAGTGCTAAAGATGATCACAGGAAAGTGTTGGGTTTTGTTTTTTTGAATAGCAAGAAATGGCGGTAGGGATCTTTCTGGTCGTGATCCAGCAAAGATTTAAATATCTAACATTTTATACTGTGCTATTTAGAATTAAAAAAAAAAAAGTACAGAATGCTGTGAAGTAAATGAAGGGAACAAATCTTATCAGAGAAGAAAATTCTGAGTTGTCATGTTGATGTGAGGTGTGGTTTGGCTTTTCTCATGGGAGGGACAAGCAAGTGAGTGACGGTTACAACGAGGTTGTTGTGGGAATTCTTAATCTGGTTGTTTGCATATAAGGTAAAGTCAAGAACATCTAAGTCTCACAAATCTGTCAAGGAATATAAAATTCAGCTGCATGTCCTGTGTACGATAAATAACCTCTCCCCAGACTTGAAATGACCTTACTTTCAGGGTGGGACAGAGGAATAACTGCTGCTGATTCTTCACATGTGTCCTGATTTCAGGTAGTAGGGCTCATCAACACCCTCTAACCCTCTTTTTCTTCTCTTGTGCCTTCCTTGTAGCGACAGTGTGGATGTACTAGCATCAGGGTGGCTTGGTCTGAACTCATATGAGAAATACTCCTTGGTGACAATGAATTCAGCTCACCTGGGTGTACTCCTATCAGCTGGCCCTGCTTTGGGAAGGAAGGTGGGTCTGAGGCTTCCTGAGGTCCTTTAGAGTCTGAGGGGTTCTGTGATCCTATTCTGTGATTAATGCATTCTCCTCCATGTTCTAGTGATGCTGAATCCAATCTGAGGAGCAGGAATTACTCTGTCAGGTGATGTGTAATGTTTATCTTTTTTTTTTTTTTTTTTTTTTGGTAGCATTGCTTTAGGGAGTTTATTTTAGGTTGAAGTCCTAGTTGTCATCTGGGATTAGAACACTAGGAAAAGCAGTACTTCTCCAGCAGGTCAATAGAGGAGGCTTTTATGTGTATGGCTTCTCATAATTTCAAAATATTATAGGTGTGAGGAAATACAGTTTATTGCAGAAAAATGAAAAGAATATGGACATCTCCACTCTTTTTAGCTTTGTTCATCAATACCCTTTGTTTCTTGATAGAGGGAACATTGAGGTAAACTTAATGGTTTTGGCTAACCTCCCTGTCCAGTTGCTACTGGTTTAATAGAAATGCATATGGCTGAAAGATTTCTAGTTTGGTTTTGTCCTCCATCACATCAAATTCCTTATCTACTTGGAAAGGTATTACTACTAGCTTCCTGTAGGTGGTGTTAAGGGTTGTGTAATGATTTATCTAACTGCAGGGGAAGATGGAGAGAAATTTCAATTAAGCAATTTTTCTGTTGTGAAATCCTAATGATAACACACCTATCCAGTGCTATAGGAACTCCATCCATAGCCTTGATATTGCCCTCTACAGGGAATGAGCCTTCAATCTGAATTACTCAATTACTCAATTACTGAGCCTTCAGATTGCTGTCCTTCAGTAAATTAAGTTGTATATACTTTTAGAAATCATATGTGTCTAAATAGTACCATAAGGAATAGTTTATGGAATAATCCAACTATTAGCTTAATAAAATAAGTGATGATACGCAAAGATTTTTTTTTCAGAGGAAATGCTGTAATCTGATTCCTCAGCCTCTGCAGGAGAAGCCTATACCTTCATTGCTGTGGAATTTATAAGCTGGGTAGTATAGTCTGAGGAGAAAGAAATGAAGACAGTCTTTCTCACTTTCTTCAGTGAAGTGCAAATAGGATATGTCACTGTGCAGTTCTGGTGAACAGCTATGTGGACAGTTGAATTTCTTGCTTATCTGGTGAATTACAGGAATGTTTCCACAGATGCTACGCAGTTCAATTAAATATGGAAGCTACATCTCTCTCTCTCCCCCTTCTTTCTTTCTACTCTTCATTTGCTGCTGCTAGCTTTCTTTACCTTTGTGCTGACTTGATCAGGAGGAGCAGAAATACGGGATTCAGAAATGCGTTGCTCAAAATACAAATGTTTCATGTACTTGTTACATTTTTCAAGCCATTATGATTTTTTTTTTTGCTTGTGAATGTATTAATAAAATTCTTAATGAATTTCTTGTTTGCCATGTCTCCCAACAGTGAGTTTAACAGCTCTTGGCCCTTCCCCTTTCCTTTGAACAGGATCTCAAGAACAAGTAGATCTCAAATGAGCAAAAATGTAGCTCTTGCAGGGGGCTGAACTGGTGGAAAGAATGGACTGAAGCACAAAAAGCTTGCAAGTCTGGCAATAGGGATCAATTAATGAAACTTTGAACTTACTAATTATAGCTTCCTTCAGCTTTTCCAGAAGGCTGTAGTAGTCATAAAACTGAAGGTTTTCTTTCAACTTTGCAGGTAGCAACACTTTAGTTCCTTGGGTCAGCTTTGAAGAAACAATGCTATTAAACAGGCCTGTAATCAGACCTGCAAATAGTAATCACTGGCTAAAAAAAATATGGTCTTTTTTGAGGCACAGGGACTATCCAATTAATCCCCGAAGCGATGGGTGGGCTAGAACACACCTGCTGTGATGGCAAGATGATGATACCTTAGGTGTTAAGGGGCAGGAGAGCAGGGGGATTAATCCTCTATTTAAAAGCTAAACAAACCCCCCAAAATCCAAACAAACAAACCACAAACCATAGTATTTAATTTTTCTTCCAGATTATTGTAAAATTTGCATTCATTTTTCTTATGTAAGGGTCTTTCTGTAGAGATCTGTCTTTGTCAGTTTTTGATGAGAGAATTGGATCTGAATGGTAGCATTCACAGCATGGATGTCTATTAAGCAGGCTGTGGATTATTTTTATTAGTAAACATTAAAGGCTATATATAGTAAGCACACTGTTACTGGTACTTGCAGGGGAAAATGGTAGCCTTGTGCACAGCAGATGTCTTCAATGCACTTACCTTAGTGTGATGTGTGGGTTGGAGCCTTTTGATCCGTGGAATAGTTTTGACTCCTAAACAGATATGTGTATGCTTGCCTTTTTCCTTCAAACCTCTCACCCCCAAGACTTTATTATGAGTATCCTCAGGAGGTCTGCAGGTGCCAAAAATGGCTTGTGTTGAACAGGAGTTAACTAATGTGTAAAGCATGGGTCTGTGCCTTTTCACAGGAAATTTTAGTTTTTCTGTTTTTAAGAATAACATTCTTGATCATCTGGTGTAAAGTTGAAAAGTATTTCACAAAGCTATAAATGTCTTATTTGCAAGACAATTTCAGCTGTTCTTTTTGGATGTGAATGTGAGACAAATCAGAAATATGGAGGAATTTAATTCCTTTGGGGCAGATACACACTATTTGTTTTGTGGTACTCACCTTACCCTTTTACGTTTGTAGTGTTTAAAACAGTTCCTTGGGTGCTTGGATTTGTTAATTAAGCTATTACTAGTGATGGTATAAATTTGGGGTGAAGTAGGAAAGTGAATAGGGAAATTGGGATTCAGGGGAATGTATTCTCCTTAGTATTGTCTCACGGATACACTTCTGAAAAGCAAGATTTTTATCCCAGATCATGGAATGGTAGGGGTTAGAAGGGACCTCTGGAGCTCATTTAGTCCACCCCCCCCGCCGCCCCCCGCCCCCCCCGACCCATGCCCGTCACGACCGCCCCCGGCTGCCTACCGCTG